>JAJJMA010246038.1:4565-22913 GCA_023529015.1 Papaver nudicaule
AGTGAATATTCTGCGGGATTTTCACGCAGGTTAAACAACTAACTCCTTATCTCGTAGTTGGACTTGGTTTATCACGAAATATCTTCTGTGGTCCATCTAACGAATCTAAATGTAGATAAAGGTGTTCTCATGGTCATTGGATTTATATCTTGAAGTGGTTAAGAGCTAACAAACCACTTGGCAGATAAATGTTAAAAGAATTCCAATTGAGATTAACCTAGGGTTTCTTTGTGTGCCAGCAAAGTAACGCGCACGTTTACACGGGTACTTGCTAACTTTTAGGTCAAGAAATCTATTGTTTTATCTCAAAGCAACGTATCTTATTGAGAGCTATAAATAGAGGTTTAAACGAAAACCCCAAACATCAAGCATACGTGAAGCTGGTATTTCATGTGTATATTTCTCTTATAACGTACAACATTCTCACAAAAAATGAACAAATTCCGAAACATATAACATCCTCATATACTTTTTTTGAATATTAACCGTTGAAAATCAACGGATTTTTAACGGTAGAAATTAAGATTGGTAGATAGTAATGTTAGATATCTTCAAATGCGCTCATTTTTTGTAAAAACGTAGAGATTTATTAGATGAACATACCCGTAAAATATCAGCCGAAAGTGCGAAATAGTGGGAGAATTAGAGTGGGAGTGGATCCTCCCTCTTAGTCAATTGAGATCTAATATTACAGCTTAAGTAATATAGTTAGTTGTTTAGTTATCATGTTTAGTTATCATACAGGAAGTTAGGGCAATTCCTATGGATTAGCCTAATATTTCTTCTTTGTTCAGCCAGGTGGATGGGCAAACCGTGTTTCCCACTATGGTAAAAACTATCTAGCGGTCTAGGAACAGCCGAGCGACCTAGCCGCTGGCGACACAACTTGCTCCGCTCGGTATAACCTGGGCCGCTAAATAATTAATTTTTTTTAAAACTTTTAGAAAAATATAAACATTCAAACTGATTTTCTCTGATTTTTTAAAACTTTTTTTTTAATTTTTTATTATTTGGCAGTACAGATTGTGCCGAGCGGCCGACGCTCGATTGTTCCTAGGTGACACCAAAAGGGGCAAATTCTGGGTTTGTTCACCCCAAAGGAATTGCCCTTATGTTGATTCCGGGATAGACTTGTGTTCGATAGAGATTGGAACCTCAATTCAAATACGTGGGCGGACGGGATCCCACTTCTTCTAAATGAAAAGTTGCCCCACAACCTCTATCCGTATGAAATTTTGTAATCAATACGTACCGTCATTAAAACATACTTTTGGACGGTTAAGATATAAGGTGCGGTAAAAAAACCAAAACCACCGTTGATAAAAGTAGCGATCCGTATGAGACTTACATCATTCACAGCCGTTTGATTACAAATCCGAAAGACACATTTCAAAGTAATACCACCCGTCGATAACATTATAATAAACGGTTCGTATTGATTATCAATCCCCCCAGCTCACATTATAAATAACAACCCGAATTCCCCATTTCCACTCACAAATCAATTTCAATTTCCCATTTCTCTCTCAATACCCTTTTGAAACCTAATAACAGCAAGGAAGCAATGGCTCGTACTAAGCAAACAGCAAGGAAATCAACAGGAGGAAAGGCACCAAGGAAGCAACTAGCAACCAAAGCTGCAAGGAAATCTGCACCAGCAACCGGAGGAGTGAAGAAACCCCACAGATTCAGGCCAGGAACTGTTGCTCTAAGAGAAATCAGGAAATACCAGAAGAGCACTGAGCTTTTGATCCGCAAGCTTCCATTCCAGCGTCTTGTTCGTGAGATTGCACAGGATTTCAAGACAGATCTGAGGTTCCAGAGTTCAGCAGTTGCAGCTCTTCAAGAAGCAGCTGAAGCTTATCTTGTTGGTTTGTTTGAGGATACTAATTTATGTGCTATTCATGCTAAGAGGGTTACCATTATGCCAAAGGATATTCAACTTGCAAGGAGAATCAGAGGTGAACGTGCTTAGATTGGGAAAGGTCTTTCATCTTTTTACTGGTTTTGTGAATGTAAATGTTTTGTTGGGGGTTTCTCTTGCGGCTAAGGATATGAAATTAATTAGGGTTTGTTGCTATTATCAGTCTCTTAATTACTATGTTAACTTTGTAGTTTCAGATCTTATGAAATGAAAAGATTTAGTTGATGCCATTTTTCTGTTTTCTTCTACAAATCGCTGAAACCCTAAAGCCCTATTTCAATTATTAGAAATTCGATCTTATTAGAAAGTTGCTGAAACCCTGAAGCTCTATTATGCCTCTCAAATGAATCATCTCTAAGTTGCTGAAACCCTAAAGCCCTATTACGCCTCTCCAATGAATCTTCTCTCAGATGAAAACCTAAACTTCTTGATTGAATTTGTTCGTGGTAAATGAAATGTTAGTATCATTTTCTCTGAAGTCTCTGTGTCTATTTGACAATCTTTTAATCTGTAGATGCAGCTTATTCTGTTAAATAAACTATATTTTCCTAGCTTGTATTGTTGTTTTATTGGACTCAATCTAGGAATATCAAGTTTGACAGCAAGGAGGCTTCTACCAGTCCTGTTTGGAAATAAGAGAGGCTGTGGACAATGAGATTTCTGAAAGTGTAACCTACTTGGGTTCTTCTCTTGGTAAGTAACAAGTTCTCCAATACATTTCGAGTTACTTTGGTTTGTTTAATTTGATTTTGTTAGATAATTTTTGGATATGATTATACTAAGCTCAATGAGTTAGAATTCTCTTGGAATCTTATACATACATCTGTGGATTCTGGTTTGTATGAGAGTGTAACCAAAGGGAAGTTAAGCATTCAGCTTTAATCTAGTAGGATTCCCTGATATGTTTTATTTTTCTCGCTACAATTAGTTTTTCCGGTAGGTCTGTCCAAACATAAATACATAATCATTACAAAACTCAGATAAACATTTCTGTGCTAGAACTGTAACCTGGAACATGTCCTCAAGGTGATGATCTAAACATTTCCAGGTTGACTAATGTAGATATCGTTTTGCAAGGGAAGGAATTAAAGTGGCTGCAAGATTGATGCAACGTTTATCTGGGTACAAAGAAGGATGAGAAACTGGAGCAAGTTGCGGAGGAACAAGAAAGACGAAGGATACAACATAGTGTATTTGAGAAAGCTACATGCTGGAGGAAGGCAGGTAATTTTGATGCAACGCTTATTTAAGAGTACAAAGGATAATTTAATCCTCAGGCCTCATCTTCTGACTAATCCCAGGATAAACTCACGTGAAAAATGCTGTAGTTCCTTCGGAGGTAAATGATTTTTAGATGTTACTGATGTTCCCCGTGGTATTGTTTGCCTTGCCTTGTTTTTGTTTGCTAGATGTTCCAGGGACTTTGGTAATTGAATGAATTGTTGGTTAGCTCCTAGTCTTGACGGATGATAGTAGCCAGCTTGGTGATTAAAGACAGGGATTCTTGTTGGTCACTGAGAATCTAAACATACTTCGTCTATTATGTAGAGCACTTTGGTTATCTTTCTGAGGTGTAAAATATTAGGCCACCTGTATGTGAAATATCAAATATGGCAGTTTGTATTTCTGGATTGTCTTCTGTTTATTTTGGTTTCATTAGCTTCTCCTGTAAATGTTTATTTAAAGTTTATTTGCTGCATAGTTGTCAATGAGTATATGACCTGTGTGTCCCTGACAGAGTGCTATGTGAAATATGGCCGTATCTGCATTAAGATTTTCCCTACTCAGATTTAGTTTGGTGTGCTGTCCTGCTTCCATCTGCATTAAATCTTACTACTGTATGTTGCTACAAGTGATCAATAAACTTGAGGCTGTGGACAATCTACTTGGGTTCTTCTCTTGGTAAGTAATAAGTTCTTCAATGCACTTCGTGTTACTTTGGTTCGTTAATTTGTTTTTGTTAGATAATTTTTGGATATGATTATGCTAAGCTTAATGAGTTTAGAGTTCTCTTGCAAATTTTTATACATACATTGATCTGTGCATTCTGGGCTGTATAAGATTAAGAAGTGTAACCAAAGGAAAATTATGCATTCCGCTTTAATCCCTAGTTGGATCTCTGATGCAGTATATTTTATCTTTCTTGCTACAGCTGGTTTTTCCAGTAGGTCTATCCGAACATAATCATTACAAAACCCAGATAAACATTGTTGCTAAGGAATGCACACCATTCCTGTTTTCCATCTATGCAATTTCTGTGCTAGAACTGTAAACCTGGAATATGTCCTCAAGGTGATGATTTTAACATTTCCAGGCTGACTAATGTAGATATCGTTTTGCAGGGGAAAGGGTTAAAGAGGCTGCAAGATTGTATCTGAGAACAAGAAAGACGTGACAGTGGAGTATGTCACGGAGGAACAAGAAAGACAAGTATGCAGCATAGCGTGTTTGAGAAAGCTGCATGCTGGAGGAAGGCAGGCAATATTGATACAACTCTTACTTAAGAGTGCAAAGGAAATTTAGTCCTCGGGCCTCATTTTCTACGACTAATCCCAGGATAAGCTTATGTGAAAAATGCTGTGGTTCCTTGGAGGTAAATGATTTGTAGATGTTATTGATGTTTCCCGTGGTGTTTTTACCTTGCCTTGTCTTTGCTTCCTTAATGTTCTAGGGGTTTTGATTGTTGTGAATGAGTTGTTTTGCCGCGGCATGGTTAGCTCCTAGTCTTGATGGATGATAGTAGCCAGATTAAAGACAGGGGATTCTTGTATTTTCTGGATTGTCTTCTGTTTATTTTGGTCTCATTAGCTTAAAGTTGTACCCCAAGATTATGGAGCTTCCCCTGTAAATGTTTATTTAAATTTTGTTTGCTGCATAGTTTTCAATGAGTATATGACATGTGTGTCCCTGACAGAGTGCTATATGAAATATGGCCGTATCTGCATCAAGATTTTCCTACTCAGATTTAGTTTGGTGTTCCGTCCTGCTTCCATCTTCATTCGATCTTACTACTGTATGTAGCTAGCAAATAAACTCATAGAAAATAACGGAATATAAGGTTGTTGCGCGCATGCTGAGGTCGATTATTCATGTGATTAATTTTGTCGTCCAACTGACGTTTGTTTCACCCATTATGCAGTAAATGCAATGGAGTGCTCATGTTGCTCCCACATTTGGCCAGGGCATACTGTCTGAACATACGAAAAGGAGTAGTTGCTATCAGGACAGCCCAGAAGATGAAAGTGGAGAATGGAGGAAGTTCAACTCATGTTGCCAAATCCCTTGGAAGAATATAATGCTGTCTCTGCCGGTCCACCACGCCTTGTACGTTTCAATGACTTGGCTGCCGACATATTCGAACTAGGCTTCAATCTTAGCCTACAGGACATGGGTTCTTCTAAGATGTTGCTGTACCTCAACATGTTCATATTTTCCAATATAGGTGGGGCTGTAGCAGACCACCTGATCACATCAAGAATCATGTCAGTGACTAGGACCCGTAAATTCTTGAATACTGTTAGATTTGTAGCCTTCCTTGCATCAATGGCTCTCCCTAGGTTTAGAACATCTGACGGAGCAGTATTTTGTTCTTCCGTAGCACTTGGTTTCTTGGGTCTAGGCAGAGCAGGATTTGCAAGATGTGGCCCCCCGATATGCAGGAATTGTAATGGGAATTTCTAATACCGCTGGCAAATTGGCGGGTATGGTCGGAGTTACTCTGACAGGGAAACTTCAGAAGCTGCTAAGTTGGACATCGATATTTTTCATTCCTGGATACTATGTGCGGGTTAAAGTATCATAACTATATCCTCCTATGTTGATACCTTGTTGGATACCTTGTTCTCACTATGTTGTTTTGTATTTCATATGGTATCTGAATTGTACTACTATTACTGTATTTTCCTTCTTGGGAATCAGTGGAGCTAGCTTAACTTTAAAAAAAAAATCATAACTATCCTCCACATCTTTTCTTTGTCTGGCTAAAGTGGATCCCAGTGTTCTTGACTGTTTGACAAGGTATGGTTACTACGGTAGACCGTAGAAGCTAGGTAAAAGACCAGAACACGTGCAAAGCACGTGTCATGCATTCTGTTGAAGCAATTTCAACAGATCCCTTCTTAATGTACCCCGACCAAATCCGTTTTAATGTCATGATATTTTCTCAGAGAGCTTTACATTTATTTATTTTTTTTACTGAGTTCCGAAATCAGATCATTGGTATCATCACACAATGACTTTACCATTATACCACAATGATATCGGTAATTTCACATTGTCAATTGGGGGGAAATATGTATGGACAAAAATAGTGGGGATTAAGGCATACAAAATGTTGAGATGGTGAACTTCAAATATTGAGATGGTGGATGATGTTTTAGAATGCAGGTTGGCTAGGAGATTCCTGGAAATAGAAATGTTATTTGCGTAAAGTTACTTGATATACAGTATTTCAAAAGAAAATCTTTTTAAAGTGTGAATTTTGAAAAGAAAGAGTCTTCTATTTGGAATAGCTTGATGTTGGTCAGTAGCCAGACCATTTTTGAAAATAAAGTTTTCTGGAAAATAAATTTGAAGAGGGAGAATACCGACATTTGATATGATCCTCGGGTTCCAAATTTAATGGATCATCTCATTGCAAGGCCAAGTTATGTTTCTGAAAATATTCAAAGTGTCTATGAATTAATATTACAAGATACAAATTCTTGGAATTTTAGTATTTTGGAGCAGGTATTTCCTGAGAATGTGGTGGAACCAATCAAAACCATGGGAAACAAGGTTCTTTTTTTTTTGAGAAAAAGCCATCCTATTAAAAGAGAGCAGCGACGATTACAAACTGATAGGAATTGTACGAGTAGAAAATCTGCATAGGTACTCAAGGTACCAAATCCATCAGATCTACTCATACATACAATATTCAGTGGAGATTCTATGGTGCGAAGACCACGAGGATAGTACCGAGGGCACTATGAACAGTAATTAAAGACTAAACATGAAGAGTAAAAGGAAAATATAAGAAGACTTTTATGTATTTCGATGTTGTGATTACATGAATATAACCCTAAGGAACCAGAGGAGATAAGAAACCTAATCTCTCTCTTGCTACTTAGGCTCAACCCAGAAAGAATCCAACCCCTACAATGTCTTCCAAGCTCGCCTTATATAGGCCGAGCTTGGGTGGTTTACAGCTAATAAAGACAAACGACTCAATCGTGGTGGTGTCAGAACCTGTCGAGTAAGGCGGTTTACAGCTCCGAGGCTGAGTCTGGGGCTTCGGTCCTTCGGGATGGTCCGAGTCCTTTCTTTTCGAGTCTTCGCTTCGCTTGTGGCGTAACCTTCTTCTCTGGGCTGGTCCGAGATCTCGATGTTAGTCTTCTCGGCGTGGTTAGGCTTCCTGGATGCGAGACACGTATTCCGAGGGGCTTTACCCCCTACAGTTTGCCTCTTTCCTTTCCTTGTATCGGAGATGCGAGGAGAGGAAACTGCTTTCTTTTGCCACCTCTCTGTCGAGTATCCCCACTTTCTGCCAGGTGTATGTTTTCCTTTGCGACACGTTCTCCTATGCTCGCGGCTTTTCACCTTCTGACTGGTAGAGTCGGTTTCTTCCCACTATTTAAGTTTTGCTTCTCCCTCTAAAAATCTTTTAGACCTTTCGTTTTCATCTTCCTTGGCGCCGGCGGCCTTTCCCGTGAAACTTTCTTCACTCATATCTTCATATCAAGCGATCCTTTCGTTCTTTTCTTCTCGACCCATTGTTTCAATCGACCTTTTCTTTCATAAAGTTTACTTCTTTGGGATTTTTCTTTCTTCCCTCTTTACCTTTCAGTTGTCCCTGTTATTTCCGTCGCCGGTGGTTTCGTTTTTTCCCTATTTACATCTTTCTTCATGTCGTCTTTCTCTGCGCTTGAAGCCCTTTCTTTAAGGTTAAACGGTTTGTATCCTGATGGGAGGGGCTTTCAGATCGAGTCCATTGATTCTCCCAGACTAACTCCGTCATTAGTCGAAGAGTATCAATGCAGCGAAGATATTCTGGTAGTGACGATTCATCAGGTTACTGCTGGGTTGCTCCCTCCTCTTGAAATTCTTTGCTCTCTTTCTCCACCCCGAGGCGTGATGCAACTTACCTGTAGTGCAATCTATCTTATTAATCAATGGGTTCTTCATTCTGAGAATAATTCTCCTGCCGAGTCCACATCGAAGTATTATTATAACGCCGCGAACTTCTTCAAACACTACGAGCCCTTTCTGACTATAGGTAATGAGTTAGCTCCTTGGGGGGGTTAGCTTTCGGATGGTAGATGGTAGCCGAAACATTCTCCCCGAAGCTTTAAACTATTCACTGGACGAAGATTGGTCTTCGGAGCCTATACTGCTCAAGGGTCCTATACTCCGAGGCTGGAAGGATTCTGGTCAGTTCATTGTTCGGACTGAGTTCGAGGTGGGCCACGAGTTTGAGATTCGGCACCTGTTTTCTATTTGCTTTTCTGATGAGGACCGAAGGTTATCTCGCTCATTTTCGGGCAAGGGTAAGGAAGTTGCTGTCGAGCCCTCGGGCACCCTAAAGCGTCCTCGGCCTGATGAGGGGACTATGGAGCAGGTAACAAATACTTTCTTTTCGCACTTTTCCGAAGTATTCATACTTGCCTCTATTTGTTTCCTGAGAAAGACGGATTCTTATCTGCAGGGACAGCCTTTAGGTACCCTAAATCATGGTTTGATGAAGTTTAGTTATGGGGGAAATCCCAAAGGTTCTAGGCCGCTGAAAAAGGTTGCCTTGCAAGCAATTCTGAAAGGGGTTCAAATTAGCCGTCGTCAGACTGCCTCGGTTCCCACGAAGGAGACTCCGAGTGTTGACAAGGAGATTCCACTATCAACAGCGACTAGACTGGTGATCGAAGAAGTGGTCACCGCGGATCCTCCAATTGCCGTACCTTGTATTGCTAGTGGTGCCCCTGCCTCGGCTGTAGTCTCCGCAGCTTCGAGTGCTAGTGGTGCCTCGGAATTTGTTCTTTCAACTTCCTCTGCACCGAAGGATATGGTCAGTGTTTTTGGTGAACCCTCTATTCTTTCCTCAGATAAGATTGTTACACCAGTGGACCTCCTTTGCCCCCAAGAGGATGGTTCGTATATTGAGATGGATTCTACCAAACAGCTCGTTGCCAGTTTTCCACAAAGTTCAATGTTTCCGCCTGCTCCTAGTTATGCTTGCAGATACAGGCAATCTTATACTGCCGAGAGGTTTAAAGATGTTTTGTATGAAAATTATTGTCCTGGCGAATTTACTACTGAGGTTTCAACTCGCTTTGAAGCCCATGCCTCGGATCCCCTAGGGCAGCCCTTAGACCCAGATTTCTGCAAAAAGCTTGGCGATCTCTTCGGAGGTGATTGTCCTCGAGTCGAGTATAATCTTCGCCATCCTCCCTTGTCCTATGAGGAGAATTTGTCCATGGTGCAGGCGGTGAGTTTCGTCGTTGCTGTTTATGTTGATGTTTGTGAAGTGTTTTTCGTGAATCTATTTTTGCTACTTTTTACTAGGGCGATTATCATGCCACTGGTCTTCTGGCTTACAACTTCGATCAAGCTGGTGAAACCGAGTATTATGCACAGGAGAAGGTTCGCAGCGCTGAAGCGAAGAAGCAATCGATATGTAAGTCACCTCTTCTCCCTGATGGTTCTTTTAGGAGCATCTGTTTGCTGCAGCGTTGCTAAAAACAGGTTTGCTACTTGCTTTTGAAAAGGAGAGCTGAGGAAGCTCGAGAAAAGATTACAAGAGACTCAGTTGACTGTTGATCGGCTCCGAAATGGCCGACAATCATCTCAGATTGCTTCAAGTAGCGAAGGCTATCTTAATGATAACACCACACTGTTGGAAGAGAGGGATAGAGCTTTGGAGGATGTGAATTATTATAGGGTGAAGAGGCAAGAGTCCGAAAGAACTTATGTGAAGGAGAGAAAGAGAGGGGATCAAGCCGAGCGCCTTGTCGAGGAAATGAAAAATAGAAACACGCTGCTGTCTCGGGAGAATCATTTTTTCCAGATGGATGTGACTCGATTAATACAAGTGTAGGGGGTAAAAACCCCTCGGGCCACGTGTCTCGCATCCAGAAAGCAATAACACACCGAAAGGATTAAGCAGCGATGATTCGGACTGACAAAGGAAGAGAAGCTACGCTTGAGCGAAGTAAAGACTCGGGGAGGAAAGGATTCGGACCATGGCGAAGAGACCGAAGCTCGGGACTTAGCCTCGGAGTGTAAACCGCCTTACTCGACAGAAACTGACACCACCACGATTGAGTCTTTTGTCTTTATTAGCTGTAAACCACCCAAGCTCGGCCTATATAAGGCGAGCTTGGAAAACATTGTAAGGGTTGGATTCTTGTTTGGTTGAGCCTAAGTAGCAAGAGAGAGATTAGGTTTGTAATCTCCTCTGGTTCCTTAGGGTTTATTCATGTAATCTCAGCATTAGAAATACTCAGAAAGTCTTCTTATATTCTGTCTTTACTATTTGAATAAGGTCTTTAATTACTGTTTATGGCATCTTCGGTGCTGTTCATATGGTCTTCGCACCATTAAATCTCAATTATAAACTGTATGTGCGAGTAGATATGATGGCTTTGGTACCTTAGGTGCTTATGCAGATTTTCTACTCGTACAGTTTGGCGCTAGAAACAGGGATGATTAAAACAACTTAGGGTTTGCCTGTGAATTTTCGAGTTTTCAAATTTTTTGTTTTACTTTCTTTATAATCTTCTCCAAAGATTTTTCAAAAGTTTGCTTTCATGAAAATAGCTCTTGTATCTTAAGCATCTAAAAAGACCTTAAGGTTTTAGCATGTTTAAGAACCTTTTGAGCATAGCATCAGATGACAAAGTCATCCATTAAAGAGTTCTTATAACCTCGGTATGATAAAATAGATCTCCGAGAGAGGCAGTTAATATTCGCATTAAAAACATTTTGTAGCCTAGAATACAAACGATTGCAAAATCGCGCTGATTATGAAAATTCATCTTAGGGTTCTAAAAACTCATGTTATTTGTTTCAAATCCATTTTAGGGTCTTCAAATTTCATCATATACATTAAAATCCATTTTAGGGTTTTCAAACTTCATAATATGCATCAAAATCCATTTTAGGGTTTTTTAATTTCTCGCTATAATTGGAAATAAAACTTCATGAAAGGAACAAGACGAAAAGGCATGATTTAGGCTACAGGACAAAATAAACAGTTAAAGATATATCTAAAAAGGGCAAATAGGACATCCAGTTTCGTCTGAAAAATTAGCTGCAGAGTAGGTTCACATGGCCGACAAAGTACACTGCGCTAGCCGCCTTGGACCTCACGGGTTTTTTGTTTCTTGACAGGTCACAGCTAAAATGGCTTCTCAATCGGATCAGACGCCGAGGTCGCAAAAAGAATCCTCGAAGCAAGTCACCAAAATTAAATCACAAAGGGAAGAACCAATAAAAGTCGCTCGTTGCAACTCAATGATTCATACAAGGGAAAGCGTCAGCTCAAGAGGCAGCAGTTTTGGGGGAAGAATTCACAAAAGAGATAAAGATGGGAAAGAAATAATGATTGTTGCCGAAGCTAGAAAATTCGAGCCATGGCAACTAAAACCAATACTTTATTCAGCAGCAGACCTTCCCGAAGATGGCCCAAGCAATAACCCCTTGGTGATAACAGTAAACATAAACAAGGCAACAGTACCACGAATTCTGGTAGATCCAGGAAGTTCGGTAGAAGTATTATTCGGAATGACATACATGGAATATTTCTCAAACACTCCACTGATGATCTCGGATTATACTATCTACGGATTCAATGGAAGAGCGTCAAAACCAAAGGGAGACATTACACTACCGATATACTTGGCTTCAATGGAACTTAAAACAACATTCTGTGTCTTGGACATAGAATCACCATACAGTGCCATCCTGGGACGACCATGGTTGCATGGAATCTTAGGGGTGCCCTCTACATTACATCAGAAACTCAGATTTCCAACCCCCGAAGGTATCGGTGAGATCAAAGGCGAGGGCTCGGAATCCAAAGCGTGTCATGAGAAAGATGTCGACCAAAGAAAAAACGCGCGACGTAACCGAAGAAAAAGATACAAGCAGCAAAAGGAGGCGATGATTCGCGAGGAAATTAATCAAATAATGCAGGGAAAAAAGGTAATCACGAAGGAAGCACCGAAGGATCCCAGTGCCATGAACGACGACACTCCGAACTTCACACCCACAGAGCCTACCGAAAAGATAAATATTGGAACTAGTGAAGATCCGAAGATTGTAAAAATTGGAACGTTAATGACAAAGCAGCAGCGAAGTGAGTTGGAAGATTTGTTGAAGGAATATGCGGACGTCTTCGCTTGGAAAATGAGCGAGATGCCAGGAATAGACCCCGGCTTGGCCTGTCACCACTTAGATATCAACCCTTCGGTGCGACCATTCAAGCAGAGGCCTCGAAAGCTAGCAGACATATACCAAACGGCGGTCGAATCAGAGCTAAATAAGATGATTGAAATAGGAATTATCAAGAAAATACAATATGCAGATTGGATATCTAACATGGTCATTGTACCAAAGAAAAACAAAGGAGTGCGCATATGCATCGATTTCAGCAACTTAAACAAGGCGTGTCCCAAGGATCCCCATCCCTTGCCCAGCATAGATCAAATGGTTGACGCAACTGCCGGACATGAGCTGCTAAGTTTCATGGATGGCTATTCTGGCTACAACCAGATTCCATTGGCGGAAGAAGATCAAAAACATACGGCGTTCTTAACATCCAACGGGCTATACTGTTATACCAGAATGCCATTTGGGTTAAAGAACGCCGGTGCCACTTACCAAAAGGCCATGGAAAATATCTTTCGTCCTTGGCTAAAAAAGACTGTCGAAGCTTACGTGGATGACATGCTTGTCAAAAGCAAAAAAGCCGGCACCCATGTGAAAGACCTTCGAGAAATACTGGAGAAGATGCGACAGATCAACATGAAAATAAACCCAGCAAAGTGCATCTTCGGAGTAACCTCTGGAAAATTCTTGGGATACATAGTCACAAAAACCGGCATCGAAGCAGATCCGTTAAAGGTGCAAGCAATCCGAGAAATGCCTTCGCCAACAACCATAAAAGAGGTGCAAGCTTTAAACGGAAGATTGGCTGCTCTTAGCAGATTTGTTGCACGATCCTCGGATCGATGTAAAGACTTCTTTAGCATTCTGAAAAAGGGTGAACCATTCGCATGGACAGACGAAAGGGAGGCCGCTTTTCAAGGGATCAAAACTTACCTAGCAAGCTTACCAGCATTACAGCGCCCAGAGAAGGACGAGAACTTGAAACTATACATAGCCGCGAGCAAGGATGCCATTAGTGCAGTGTTAGTAACAACCAAAGAAGAAGAGAAACCAGTGTACTACATCAGTAGGACTCTTTTTCCTGCCGAGAAGAATTACACCAAATTGGAGCAGCTAATTCTCGCGCTAGTAGTAGCAACGCAAAAGCTTCGGACTTACTTTCAAGCCCACAAAATAATTGTGCTAACAAAATCACCAATCGAGTCCATTCTGAAAAATCTCCAGGCAGCAGGAAGAATAGCGAGATGGAACGCTCAAATCGGTCAATATGACGTGGAATATGAAATCAGAACGGCATTAAAGTCCCAGATCATCGCAGACTTCTTGGCCGAATTTCCAATAGAAGAAGATTACGAAGACGAACCAATATTGGGAATTGAAGATGACGATGGTCCCGAAGTCTTGCTAGAACAGTACCATCCTCGGAGGTGGGAAATTTTCATTGATGGATCGGTAAACAGTGATGGCCGAGGTATTGGCATAGTCTTTACATCGCCCGAAGGAGAGCGCACCGTCTTTGCACTTCGTTTGGAGTTCGAAGCAACAAACAATGAAACAGAATATGAAGCACTGATTCATACCTTAAAACGAATGATTAGCATGGAAATCCAGGAAGCAAGAATTACAACGGACTCGCAACTGGTCGTACGACAGCTAGACGGGAGTTACCAGTCTAATGATTTGTTATCTAAGTACAAGAAGTTGGCAAGAAGGCTCATGTCGAAAATTCCGCATCTCAAAATACGACACATTTGCAGAAAGGACAATAGGCACGCAGATGCTCTGGCGTTCATCGCCTCCAAGGTAACAGATAAAAGCATAATTTCCATTGAAATCGGAAGAGTGAAACAATCATCAATAGCAGCCGAGGAAGGAGAACTGGTGATGTCTATCCAAGAAGAACACGACGATTGGAGAACTCCCATAAGAAAGTACTTGGAAAACAAAGAATTACCAACCAGTCCACTAGAAGCACACAAAGTAATTAGTAGATCTGCTAACTACCGACTCATAGACGGGGTCTTACATCGACAGTCCTTCTTGGGACCATTGTTAAGGTGTGTGCACCGAGTGGATGGAATCGCACTAATGAAAGAGTTGCATAGCGGTGAGGCAGGTACCCACAGTGGTGCAAGAGCACTAGCACAGCGAACAAAGGCCCAAGGGTACTACTGGCCATATATGCATGCCGATGCAAAGAATATCTCCCAAAAATGTGATCCATGCCAAAGATTTGCTAAACGAATCCATGCACCAGCAACAAACCTGAACTCAGTCTTAAGCCCATGGCCCTTCGCCAAATGGGGGGTAGACATTGTCGGCCCATTTATTCCAGGAACGGGGCAACGAAGATACATCATCGTTGCAACCGATTACTTCTCCAAATGGATCGAAGCAAAAGCCTTGCGAAGCCACACGGGGAAAGAAGTGTTCACCTTTTTCTGGGAAAATATATTCTGTCGTTTTGGAGTACCCGCGGAGATAGTTTCGGACAACGCCCAAGAATTTCTCAGTGCCGAAGT
Organism: Papaver nudicaule; assembly: GCA_023529015.1. Taxonomy (NCBI): domain Eukaryota; kingdom Viridiplantae; phylum Streptophyta; class Magnoliopsida; order Ranunculales; family Papaveraceae; genus Papaver; species Papaver nudicaule. The sequence continues at coordinate 19,371 of JAJJMA010246038.1, forward strand.
AAAAGAACTTCCAAATCAATACAACGTAAGGCTTGGTACATCAACGCCAATTTATCCTCAAAGCAACGGGCAGGCCGAATCAACAAACAAAACCATAGGAGACAATCTGAAAAAGCGAGTATTGCCGCACAAGAAGCAGTGGTGCGAGCATCTGCACAATGTACTATGGGCATTCCGAACCTCACAAAGACGAGCAACGGGAATGACTCCTTTTCACCTAACATATGGGACCGAGGCAGTACTGCCTACGGAAATAATGATACCAACGGACAAATACAAAGCATGGGAACAAAACCTATCGGCAGATTTAATATACGCAAAATTGGATGACCTCGAAGAAGAAAGGGAGGAAGCTCGGCAGCACATTATCAACTACCAGAAAGGGGCTGCCCGAGGTTACAACAAAAAAGTAATTGAACGAGAGTTTCAACCTGGCGAGCTTGTGTTGCGCGAAATACCTCCCTACCAAAAAGGAAACGCAAGAAAGCTAGAACCAATATGGGAAGGCCCGTACACAATCAAGCAAAAAGCGGGAAAAGGAGCGTACAAGCTAATTGACGAAAAAGATGGTCTTGGACTCGGCAATGCGTGGAACGCCAAATACATAAGGAAGTACTACTCATAAATATACCATGTACCTTCAAAAATAAAGAAAACTTTGCGACAAAAGCTTCGAGTCAAACTCTAAAGCATGATCTGGTCAAAAGGCTGTAACGCCGAGGCAAAAACGCCAAACAAACAAAAAGGCTGTAACGCCGAGGCAAAAACGCCAAACAAACAAAAAGGCTGTAACGCCGAGGCAAAAACGCCAAACAAACAAAAAGGCTGTAACGCCGAGGCAAAAACGCCAACCAAAAAGACCTGGCATAGCAGGCACAGAGCCGATGCTTATATAATTCGTAAGGGCCCTACGATTTATATGGCACGGTCCTCTACCCACAAGACACCCCGTTAGCAGCGGATACCTTGAATCAAGGCTACATAAGCCAACGATACAATCGTACACGCTACCAAATGGCCACGAGGGCTTCATGTCCTCGGACGCCTAGGGGACGATAAATGGGATTAACATCTACCTATAGAGGAAGATGGAACCCCGAGGCAGCTACCTCGTTCTGAGAAACAAGGAACGAGGCACGCAGCCGAGGGACCCCTCTAAAAAACAGTCTCGAGGGGGGACAGTCAAAGATTTGGATGGGTCGAACTTTAGGCCGCGATAAGGGAAAAGTGCCATGTCTAAGCTCCAGCCTTGACCGGCACTCCCCCATTGTGTTACTTTATTATTGAAAAGCGGGACATCCACGTTAACACTTACATTTACTTAGGCTAAAGGTCATCAGGGCACTAACATGCCCTCTAGGAAGATACACAACTATCTTCGATACCTACCTAATGTATTAAGAGCATAACGGATGTCTACGACATCAATAGCCAGTGTTTTGCTTCAAACCAGTGCGAGTAACTTAAAGCCTTTGGGAGGGGTGACCGTACGCCCCCACTAGCTTGGTTCACTATCCCCTACATCGAAGTAAGCCCCGAAGTTGCACCTAGAGCAACCATACTAGCCAGAAGAAGGATAGCAGCAAAACAAACATTCAATTCAAAAAGGAAAAAACTCAAATTCAACAAAGCTACACTGAGCCATAGTCAAAGTACAAGAACAACAAATCCAAACAGGGTATCTTCCACTTAAACACTCTTCAGATTCTCCTCGGTGGCATCATTGATTAGGGAACCATCAGTCTCCGAAACACCAACAGGTTGCACAACAGCCTTACTTCCTCCAATCTCTTCATTCACATCCTTACCCGAACTCCCCTCCGGCATATCATGGCCACGCTTCCCGCTGTCCATGTCATCTTCGCCTTCCCCCTCTGGAAGATCGAGCTCACCACTCTCCAATGCAGCCTTCAGTCGCGCTAAGGCCTGCTTCGCATATACGCAAGGAATAAGTCCTTTGTCGGACTCCAGGAAGATGTCAACATCATTCACTCCTTCGTCATAATAGGGAGGATGTATGCTAAAATCCCTAAACACATCTCTCACATGCTGACGACTAAACAATTTAGTTCGATCCTCCTCCTCACTGATATGCCTTCGGAGCTCTAGAATTTCCTGGTCACGAGCCATGAGCAGCCCGTCTTTTTCCTTGCAAGCACTTTGTGAAAGCCGGAGCTCGTTTTCTTTAGAAGCTACCGTGGAGATAAGTTGGGAAACCTGTTTCTTCTCGGCCTCCAGCTCTTGAGCACATTCATCTTGTTTCTGAACAACGGTCCCAAGCTGTTTCAAGAGATCACCCTTCTCTTTTTCCAAACTTTGAATAACCGCATCAAGGCTAAAAAACTCACGCCTTTGCGTCTCATTCAAATCCACCAGATACACCCCATGATGCTTTTGCTACAGACGATAATACAAAAACCAAATCATCACAAAACATCCAACACTCAGAAACAATTCCAAACAAAAGCAAATATACTTACAGCCTCAAGAAAAGCTTGATGCTGCGCAGGAGATGCGGCAAGAACGTCTCTATCCCACTTGCCGGAATATACTTGTGAAAGGAACCTAGCAAACGAAGGATCCAACGGGTGCTTCAAAGGATCCTTAGCATGCGCTCTCAAATGATCAGAAAGATCTTCGGCATAAGGACCAGGAATAGAGCTCCGTTCAAGTAGTCTCTGTGCCTCCTCTGCCGAATAAGGCCTTCGCACAAAGCCAACGGGAGCCGAGCTCGAAGCAAGGGCAGGTCCCGAAGGTCTACTCAGTGAGGATTCCACGAAACAGTCATTTGCAACATGCTGACTAGTAAAAACAGGAGCGGCAGGCCCTTGTGATGGCATAGTAATCGGAGAAGGTAACGTTACCACAGCCTGTGAAACTGGATCGCTCTCGGGTTTAACTATCTGCTTCTTCGGAGTCTCAACCTTTACAACTTCGGTATCCCTATCACTGACTCTTCTCGGGGGCCCAGCGGGAAAAACAGCACCCTTATCAACACTCTTTCCAGCAGCCTTCTGCGAACCAACGGTTCGATGAAGAGTTTGCAAAAACTTCTTATTCACACCACTTAGAACAGGATTCTCCCGATTAGGATCACATAGAGAAAACTTCATCGAACCTTCCTTAACCCGAAGTACTTTCACCTGCGACAAAAACAGTCAGGATAGTCAGGTTCTAAAACAGAGGCAGATATCCATGTCTAGAAAACAACCGAGGCATATAGTATTTTCTCACCGGACTATCTTGACTCTTTTCATCGCTCAGTTTCGAAACTTCCTTTCTTTTCCTTGAATGATCGATCTGTTCTCGAACCAGTGGGCTTCCCAATTTAGGGTTCTGAAAAAAGATCACATTAGAAAAACAATAAGGGAATATTCACCTGCATATACACTAGAATCACACAAAGTACCTTCTCTTTAGCAGCAGCTATTCCTTCCTGAAATCTTTTGCGTTTCACCTCGGAGAAATGAACTCTGAAAAATTCAACAACAGAAAACTTGTGATCTTTTCTGAACTTCGTTCGCTCAACCCTTCTCTCTTTAT
>JAJJMA010246061.1:0-10539 GCA_023529015.1 Papaver nudicaule
CAAGAATTGAGTTTTGACACCTAAAACTGACAACTAGCTTGACATACCAACGCTAGTGGGTTTGACCGGACAATGCCCTAACAACCTGGTCTTGACGGTCAACATCTAATGTAGGTACCATCCCTTAATATTTAAAGTATTGGGTACCAAAGTCCGTAATTGGTCATTTGCTAGGTACTATCAGTTAAATAGCTCATTCTTAAATTCAATTCTGCCTGATTTACAAGACTGAGCTTGTAAGGATCTTTTGGATGCCAACATTCTTAATCTTAATATAATTTCTTTTGCATAAAAAAAGAAATATTGAGTTTTGTTTTGTCCTAAGAGAATACAGGCAGAACAATATCGTTTTTTTTTTCCCCTTATTGGAAACAAGAAACCATTGACCACAGTTTCAACTTATAACATGAGAACAATAAAGTGGACTCTTTTGAGTTATTAGCAAATGTATACTCTCCATGTTAAAAAGAAGAGAGAAAAGAATTTCGGTTGGAGTTAGATAACTTAACATGACGAGTTATTGATGCATGGTGTGTGGCTGGAGACTTCAGTGCAGTCATAAGGACTTGGAAGAGAAATAAACCTGCTGGATCAAAGCTTAAAAAAGAGCTATTCACTGAATTTATGCAAGAGCAAGAATTAGTGGATCTTCTAGCTTGTGGTGGCTTATTAATTGTTAGCCTCCTGCTAAGTGGCATAGTTAATATGTGTCATTTGGCATGGCCAAGAGTGAGTTTGGTCATGGCCAGAGTGCATTAGGCACTCGGAAATGCAAGTTGGGGGAACTTGCATTTGCACACTAAATCCATAGGCTAGATGGCTTGCCAAAAGATACAACACGGCTGGAATGGCATCCTTGGCTTGGGTTGGCCATAAGCACGCGTCCTGCTCATGGCCTTGCATTTAGAAGTTGGTTACACAAGATGGGACGTGCACTTTATGTTTTTCGGAAGTTGAGGAACTGCCCCTTGAGTTTATGAAAAGTAGTAGTCGGTTGGTCAGTTATTTCCAACTGTCTAGGCGGTTACTTTGTACATAACTTTGTAAGGTTATATAAAGCCTGATATTGTAATGGTCTGGTTATCCGGTACAAGAAGAGAAGTGTAACCTAAGTGTGCAGCAATAAAAAGGCTAAGGCCGAAGTTTAAAAGCTTATGTTTTGTCTATTTGCATATTGTCTCTGTTTGGCTTATATCTTATATGCATTGTTAATTGTGGGTTTGTGAAAGTATACGTGATGATGATGAACAAAACATCTATTTAGTATAAATTGAATAGAGTTTGGTCAAGGAACGAGAAGGAATTGACTAGTTGAGTAGGATGAGGCTACATTAGTGGATGTAGTGTCGATGTGCAAGGTTGGCTTTGCATTTGCGAGTTTATCCTTGTGACACTTATACACATGGTGTAATATGCAGCAGGATCCAATTATCTGTTGGCTAGACAGAGTTCTAATTTCCCTAGCATTTGAGGTAATTAAAGTATCTGTGAGGGTAAAAGTGCGCTCGCTACGTGACGCAAGATTAAGGCGGATGCAACTTAGCTTTGCCTAAGACACCATAGTAGGACTCTAGCATAGGATTCCCATTAGGAGTATTTTAGTCACTTCGCCGAACTACCTTCACATAAATAACCCTAAAAGTGAGGGGATGGTCTCTACTACTTTCTCTCTCTACCCTACTCATCTCCTTCACCAAGAACATCAAGAACACCACCAAAAACCATGAGAAATCCTTGTAATAATTCTTGATTCATCACTAATAAATCCGAGGTAGGTTTGCAATAGAGCATTGAACCTCGTTAAAATAGGTCTACATGTCTCATTTACTTTCTATTCTTTTGTGTATGCTTGTACTAGATCTAAGAACAAGAGAAATCTTTGGATGTGATTGCATATGTATTTTATGCAATTACAGTATCCTAATTAATGTGGTTCAAATATTGATCTCTAGAAATATGTCAGATCATGCACTAGTGCTACTCACCACTGGTTGCATTGTCAGACAAAATCCACCATTTAGAATAGAATTTTTCTGGTTATTTCATAGCTCATTCCTTAGCAACCTGGAAAACCGGTGGAATGCAATGGATTATACTGAAACACCAAGCTTTATCTTTGCTATGAAGCTACATAATCTTACGTACTTTATAAAAAATGCGAAAAAAAGAATTGTTTGGCAAGTCAGCTAGTACCAAACAAGATTTGATTGCAAAGATTAATGCCAGTAACAAAATAGAGGAAGTCAGAAATCTTAAACCACAATGAATTCACTGAAAGAGTGCAATGGAGAATGGAGCTAAAGCAACTCAGAATGAACGATGATAGGAAGTGGTTAACAAAAGCAAAGATAAAATTCCTAAAAGAGGGTGAAATCAATATAAGAATTCTATATCAACTAGCAAATGGAAAAAAGAAAAAGAAATACCATCCACAAACTAGTTATAAATAGAGCTGATAACTTCAATCAGGATGACATAAAACAGGAATTCAATGATTATTTCTCAAATCTCTTCAAGGAAAAGCAGAATGAAAGCCACAGTTGGATAAAACTAGCTTTGTGAAGATTTCAAAGGAGGAAAAGGGATGGATGAAAAGACCAATATCAGAAGAAAAAAAAAAGTTCGGGGAGTCATAAAAAGTTGTGTGGAAACCTCAAATTTCCAGGACCTGATGGATTCCCAATGGAGTTCTACAAAATTTCATGGCAGGTCATCAAGAATGATTTAATGGATGTCATCCAAGAGTTCTATAATCCAGAGTCAATTGACTGGAGATTGAGCTTCTCATTCATCAGCTTCATCCCGAAAAAGGAGGTATATAATACACCAAGAGAATTCAGGCCAATATCACTTGTGAGTAGTGTTTATAAGAAAATATCAAAAGTGTTGGCTAGTATGATAAAAAATGTGATACCAAAGCTGATATTTGAGCACCAAGGTGAATTTGTCAAAGACACATATAGAATGGAATCCTGATAGCTGGAGAATTGCTTGACTCTAGGATTAAGGCAAATATACCTGGTATATTGTGCAAACTAGATATTGAAAATGCATTTGATAATATCTTCTGGTTTTGCATTGACAATATCTTAGAAAATGCAGGGTTTGGATCCAAATTGAGGTGGTGATATAGTGGTGTTTGTCCACAACTCAATATTCAATCTTCAATCCTTGTCAATGGAAGCTCCTCCACCAAGTTCCAGCATCACAAAGGACTTAGGCAAGGTGATTCTCTTCCACCATTCCTATTCATACTAGTGGATGAAATTTTAACCAAGTTGCTAAAGAGGGTTGAAGAAATAAACATGTTTCCTGGATTCAACATAAACTCGGGTATCAATTTGTCCCATCTGCAATTTGAAGATGATAGTCTCATCTTCTTTGATGCAAAAGAAGACACTATTAAAAACTTGGTAATTGTGCTTAGGGTGTATGAGGCTATTATTGGATTAAGGGTAAACCTTGATAAGAGCACCATAGTCAGTCTTGATGCAGGATCTATCATCTAACAATTGGCTAATATCTTGCACTGTAAGGTTGAAACACTTCCCTTCAAGTATCTTGGTATGCCTATTGACAGTATGAAAAGACGAGAGTACCAAGTACACCACCAATATTTTATTTTGACAACCTATAAGATCAACCTTGAATGATTCCTGTAATCAAGAACTCAAGAACAAGATCTCTTTTATAACTGATTGAATCACACAACGCGAATCAATACAATATACCGAAAGACTATGTCAACATACAAGTACAATAATTTAATTATACATAACGAATCAAATATATTGCGGAAATAAAGTAAAGTACACACAAGAATTTTGTTAACGACGAAACTACAAACTCATAGAAAACCCCCGGGACCTAGTCCAGTTTTGAATACTCTTAAGAATTAAACCGCCAACACACCTACTCTCAGACTTCAGACTAGTTGGTTAAAACAATATGATGCTAATACGACTATTAGTCACAAAGCTTCCCCTCAGTATTCTTGCGCCTCCAACCATAACAAGGTGATCACGCACATGTACTCCCCTAGAGAAACAGACGTCCCTTACTGTATTCTCTAAGAGTTGATCCACAGTACTTCATGAAGACTATCGCTACCCGACCTCCAATCAGACGACTACAACCTTTACGAACAACAACCAAATAGCGGCAGGTCAAACCACTAAATGATATCCTTGGTAACTTAACAAATATTTCACCGAAGTCGTTTTACACCAAGAGCGAGGCTATTTAATTTTACTTGGTAATAAACCCCTCGAGGTATCAAACAAGGTTTAGAAATCAAAACTTCCGAAAGAACAACCTTGTCGTCCCAGTTGAAATCAATTTCGGATGCGTACAAATATGATATGACCTTGATGAACAAAGTACATTCAAAACAAGCAATCTAAAGTAACGATATTGATTCCAATCGATATCTATTTGCTTGGTACACAAACCGAAAGCGGCTTGCTTACAAATCCAGGTCAATAGATAAAGAGATATTCTAATCACTACGATCTTGAGTGGACTTATATCAGAAGAGAAGGACCTTAGAATAAACAAAATTGTAAGACTTTGATAGATGTGATAGAACATAACACAAGTACAATACAAAGAAGACTAGTAAACATAACTAGTTTCCCTGAAGAGGTACTTTTAGGCTTCTCGATCCCCAAGAGAAGACTTTCACACTAATCCATACGGAGAGCAAAAGCTCAAACATACTGAAAGGAATAACGGATATCACAAGCTTACTTTTCTGAAGAATGAAACTTGGTATAGGGACAAAGCTTTTAGGAGCGATACCATCTCCTGTTTATATGACCAAGGCTTAGCTTTGAACTAATTTCGGAAATTCTTTAAAACACATTTCTATTAATTCTGAAATTCCTCATATAGATTCATTACATTTAATGTAATCTAATACTTTGGTATTTTTACATTTTACAAAAGATGTTCCATTAAATGTTTAGCCTAAAGCATTCAAAGCAATATTCAATAAGATATATTTGGATATTTCATTAATTCGAAAAATGGTGCTTACCAAATATACTCCCTGGGAAAGAGTTCAATTCGAAATTCGTGTCCTTGGATTCGAAAATCATCTTATGGTATATTACTTCCAAATCTCGTCATCAGATGTGATAATGTCGACATCACTTCCTTAGCATTGCTGGACAGGCCAGATTGATCTTAGGTGGAAGTGGGATCATGTTTTGTCTTTTTAGCACAAGTGTAAAAGATAATGGAATCGCGTTATTTAGATTCACTAACCTCTTGAATGTAAAACTGAATATTCTCGTTTGTTCCTCGATCTTGTTCGACTCTTCACATAGTGATTCCAAATCCCTCCAATATCTTTCACAACCTAAAGCTAACTTAATGAAGTATTTACCTAATGTGTGTTTCAAGCGACCGAGTTTTGATCACTTAATTTGACAACCAAGCTTGACATACCAACACTTAGTGCGGTTGACCAAGCCATACTCTAACACAGTACATGGAAGCAAACGTCAATATAGGATGGAGTAATTGACAAATTTCAGAAGAAATTGACAACTTAGAAGAGAAGATTTCTCACGAGGGCTAAAAAACTTACTCTCATCAACTCAGCACTAATCAGCCTTCCAGTGTACTTCATATCCCTGCTACAGCTGTCTGCTTCAGTGGAAGATAAAATGAACAAGATAATGAGAGACTTCTTGTGGGGGTCAATTAAAGAGGAGAGAAAGCGTATAGGTAGCTTGGGATAAGCTAAGAAAACCGAAAAAGCTTGGTGGTATTGGCTTAAGGTGTTTGAGAGCAACCAACAAAGCTTTACTCAATAAGTGGAGTTGAAGGTATTCAAAAGCAAATGAGGCTATGTTGAGGACCACAGTACAACGAAAAACAAACGCAAGTAAAGATGTGATCCATGGAGTACACTGAGCCATAAGGGAGAGGATGTTGGAGAAGTATACAATATGAGCAGACACTATGACAAATTGTTAGGGCATTGTCCGGTCAAACTCACTAGCGTTGGTATGTCAAGCTAGTTGTCAGTTTTAGGTGTCAAAACACAATTCTTGATTTAGCCTACTAGAGTTTAGATTTCAGAATTGGGATATAGACTAAGTAGTAGAGACCTTGAAGACGAAGACTGTGAAGACAAAGAAGACATCAATTATTCTTCATCGACAAAAGGTTAGTAGGAGTTATGACTTTTATGGAAATTCTTTTATTCTACTTTCTCTATCTTTCGAAATAGTCGGGTACTTTGGTAGTGTTATAATAGCGATTGAGATCGTGTTCTTGGCTACATGACCATGATTCATGACTAGTGTTTGTTCCCGCAAATACTATGGTTACAAGAATGTATGAGATAGATTCGATACCATTTGTCCATTGCAATGGTTTGCTTGCAAATCACTTGTTGGATATGGGTGAATCTAAAGGAGTACTCTTGAGCAAGAGTCTAGTGGATTACAGCTGAGGGCGTCTCACACGTCTAAGTCCTGATTAAGCCCAGAACTTCCAGCGGATCCTAGTTAACCCTAATCTGAAGGTCGGACGGTTCCCGAACCGTACGCGAAACAGAAACTCTGGAAATCTCCTGAGTTCCAAGTGTTATTTAAGTTCGTGTACCTACACAAACCTCTAAATCGGTGCTTTTGGCTGTTATTCAGATTTGTGAATATTCTTCCAGAATTTCACTTGGGTTAAACTCTGAACTCCTTTATCTCTTAGTTGGACTTGGATTATCATGAAATATCTTTTGTGGTCCATCTAACGGTTCTCAATGTGTCAATAAGATAAAGATTATCTCTGGTCTGTTGGATTTCTATCTTGAAGTCTTTTTGAGCTAACAAAACACTTGGCAGATAAATGTTAATGAATTCCAATTGAGATTAATCTCTATTACTTGGTGTGCAAGTTTAGGGTTTTCAAAACTTGTGGGACAAGTAATTTATTGCTTTATTCCAAAGCAACCTATCTTATTGAGTGCTATAAATAGAGGTGTTTATGGACGAATACCGCAAGCATCAAGCATACGTGAAGGTCCTTAGGGAAGTGAACGTAAACTCTTTTCACTTCGGTGAATGCTTGTTGTGGTATAGTCATCCTCTATTAGGTAAGCAGTTCCTCACGGGATTTACCTACGACTATAAAGACTTCTCTTGAGAGTTGGGAATCACAGGTAGGAGATTGAGACCTTAGTGGTTGAAATCGGATTAACCTGTAACCTTGGTAACCTGATCACGTTCTTGTCTATTCTACGGTCCTTCTCTTCTGCTATAAGGCCATTCAAGAACTGATACATTACATACAAGGTTTATCGAAGGAAGCAACGCACGGTTGCACTCGGTGTTGTAAGACCTAGTTAGCTCCAGTTGTATAAGTTTCTTAAGTGATTCTTTTTACAACTGAGGTAGAGACAAGTTGGGCATAATTTACTTGGTTTACTTGTCAGCCCCCGCTTGTAAGTAGATTTCCGTATGACCTGGAGCAATCCGAAGGAAGTCACTTTGTGTATGTCAAACTGAAGAGGACAGTTTAAACATACAGTTGATAATTTAGGTTGCAAAGCCGGAATTGTTGACACAAGCCTTTAACAGCGGTTAAAGCAACTCCTAGGCCTGTAACGGACGTCAGCTAGGGGAATCAAGTGCGTGACGATCTGTGGGGGATCTAGAGACGTAAGGAGTGCGACAGTAGCCAATTCGCTTGGAGGGCTTGAGTTGGTCTCTGCTACATCCCAGACCGAAGTCTTATAGTAGGCTAGTGTTTGTAGTCAGTTTGTACTGGGCGGTGTTCAATCTGGACGAGGTCCCGAGGTTTTTCTACAGGTCGTAGTTTCCTCGTTAAAAAAATCTCTGGTGTCTTGTGTGTTTTACTTTCCGCATTATATTCTCTGATTATATAATTAAAGCAAACACAAGAAGTACGTTATTCCTAACCTGACGTTAATTCCCAATCTTGAACAAAGATTTACAAGGACTTGTCTTTGTAGGAATTGATCACTTGTGATCACAACTCAGGTTACACAAGATCTGGATATTGATTTTTGAGATCGTCCAGATCTGACCATAAGTCTCACGAGCCCAAACAAAAAGTTGGTTGTATTTCGGTACCCCTGCTTTTTCACAAATGCATTCCTCCACAAAGATTAGTGATGGAAAAACTATCAAATTTTGAAAGGAAAGTGGTGGGACTCTACACCATTTTGCTTGTAACATAAGAAGGCTTTTAAAGTGGCTATAAATCAAAATGCCAAGATTGCAGACTTGACTCATGATGGAATATGGAGAATCTTGCTGACTAGAAACCCCAACAATGCTGAAATAATGGAGTTCAATGACTTCCTTGATTCTCTTGGTGATCCACCAACTCTGGAAGACAATGAATACCTCTTGGAATGCAATACAGGTGCATAATACACTTCAAATATGGGTATGAATGGTGAATGAGTGCCCAAGTTTTGGCCCCTGTGGATGAGTTCAACTATATTTGGAAGAAGCCATCACCTAAGAAAACTCAAGAGTTTGCATGGATGGTTGTACACAATGCAATTCCAACTGTAGACAACCTTCTCAAAAGGGGTTGTGACATTACAGTCACAAACTGCAACCTGTGCAATACAATTTCAGAAGATGCCAATCACTTACTGCTCAACTGCAGGTTCACTAAAGCCATTTGGAACTACTTTGCACTGAGAATGGATTAAAATTGGGCACACAAACAAACATGCAGTGAACAACTGAAGGGTTGATCTCTCGGAAAGCAGAAAAAGTTAGCAAAAAGGGTTTAGCCGATATTACCAGTTTGTAATTGCATGGGATGTATGGTATGAGAGAAACCGCAGAGTGATGGCCAAAAAAAGGGGAAGAGATATTGGAATAATCATTGGCCACGTTAAAAGACTGACATTCAAACGGGGTTCTACTCATGATTGGTTTCACTGTATTTCCTTAATGATCTGATGCTTAACTGGAATCAGTTATGCGAATACAATCACTTGTAATGGGCTTAGGACTTGGGCCTAATTTGTTTTAGGTTTACCAAATCAGTAAAGCTTAACCCATTTATTAAAAAAAAATGTGTTGTTTTTGGCACTGCAAGAATTTTGTTGGCACTTCAAAAAACTAAAACCATACAAATGATGTTATAAGGGATGTCTATAAGAAAAGTCTAAGTTACCCTTACAGATTTAGGATTATATTAAAACCCTACTGTTTTTACCTGGAAAAACAATGTACCGTCTCTGGGTACTTTCGTAGTGCTCGGAGATCAAAGTCGAACAAGACAAGCCTAAACCAAGGATGGTCGTTCCCGTCTTGCTTCGGTCACAGAGAGGATAGAGGTTGGTCTAGGGAGGGAAACAACGAATAAAATTGAGATCAGGTTGAGGATGTGTTTTGGGTATAAGAGTTCAAGATCTCCGTCGTGAAGTCGACTGGAAATCTCCAAGGCTAGAAACGTGTTTCGATTCTCAGGTATTTTCTCTGAGGCTCTGGATTGTGTGTTCTAGGTGCTCTGAATGTTTCTGATGTTCTTAATGTTCTGCCTTGGAAAATAGAAGAAGCCTCTATTTATAGTTTGAACTCACCCTGATCTCTCGACAGAGAAGGTGGAAGTCGTGGAAGAGTGGAGGACATGCGTTGGTTTCCATAACTGCCTGAGTCGTGTGGAACATGCCCACTCGCGCCATCTTCTCGTAACTGCCCACTATCTCCATCAGTTTCTTTCAACTGCCGTAGACCGCCAGACCAAGACCCCTAAAGTTATCCCCCCCGTGTGATGTTTTGATATCTCGAGTGAGTGTTACGCGGATATTGCGTAGTTGAGTTGAGTAGAGTAGGGTTGTACGACTGATTCTCGTGACAAACATGATGTAGTGTCTCCTGGACACAAGTATAGGAGTGGCCTTGGTCTTTGGCCAAGGCCAGTTTGAAACGCGTCTTTTGCGCTAGTTATGGTGGCGCCATGGCTCATGGCGCCACGGCCTTGGCCTTTGGCCAAGGCTAGTTTGAAACGCGTCTTTGGCGTTGGATGTGGGGGCGCCATGGCTCATGGCGCCACGGCCTTGGCCTTTGGTCAAGGCCATCTTGTTGTGGCGCCATGGATTATGGTGCCACGGTCTTGGCCTTTGGCCAAAGCCTATTTGTTGTGGCGCCATGGGGTATGGCGCCAAGGCCAGCCTGTTTGCGGCCATGCTCTTTGTAGGTTTGTGGCGTTTTACGCCATGGCCTTGGCTTCTTGGCCAATGCTGATTTTTGTGAATCCATGGTGGCTCATGGTTTGTGGTGCCATGCTATGTGGCGTTTATGGCTTTGGCGTCTGGCCAAGGTCGACTTTGGGGCAGCCTGTGCCTTAGTCGCGGTGTGAGTGCCTATGCTACAACACACCTGATGTCATGGCGTGTTTATCCATGGTATGCTAGACCTTCCTGAACTTGGGATTAGGTCCGCTTAGGCCTATTTAGGCTGGTGTATGCTTCTCAGAGAGCTCTGGACCGGCCTGGAGCTTCAATATTCCTGAGGTTTGCACCGAGACTCGTATGTTGAG
>JAJJMA010246067.1:0-10367 GCA_023529015.1 Papaver nudicaule
TATCTCAAGCCGCACATAAGCTTTTCTCTTTGGGCCCCGCACTGGAGAAACAAGGAGTACTGAAAATTCACCTAGCATGGCGGATCTCATGAAGACTCAACAAGATCTAGCCCTAAGTCAGAACAACATGGTGAAGACCCAATTGGAGTTGTTGACTTGTTTGAGGACTCTCTCAGAAAAATTGACGCTACCAACAAATCCAGGGCTAACTCGTATGGAACTCCCTGTCAACATTAACATGGAGGGTCCATCCCAAATCCACGTTATCCCAGATGATCAAGACATCCATGTCCACACCACACATGGAGCAAGCACAAGTTCTCAGCATAACCTTATCACTCGTGAATATTTACAGAATCTCCTACAAGTTCAGAGCGTGGAAAATTCAGATTTGTTTCATCGTCATCAACCTCCATATCCAATTGAAGTTCAACGTGAATCTCTTCCCGAAGGATACGTCACACCTTCATTCTCAATGTATAATGGTATTGGAAATGCTCGAGAACATATATCTCGTTTCCTAGAATCATTGGGAGTATATGAAAGAAACCAATATGTATGTCTCAAAGAATTCTCGAAATCTCTGACGGGAAAGGCATACACTTGGTATAATAATCTAGCTCCCAACAGTATTCTCAGCTGGAGCCAGATGGTTAATTTTTTCCTCAAGAAATACTTCTTTGTGTCTGAGCAACCCACTCTCTCTGATTTAGGGAGACTCTATCAGAGAAACAATGAACATCCAGATGATCATGTGACGAGGTTCAGAACTCGCGCAGTGGATTGCAATGATCCAAACATGACAAAGTTGCAGTTGGTGGAGCTTTGCATCAATGGAATGATACCAGTATATCAAAGCCTTATTGGAGAATCTGGAGATTAACAATTTGACCAAGCTCCATAAGTCTGCCAAACGACCGCCACTACTGCACCTGCACTACTGGAAAGACCCAGGCCTGTAAAGGTCGAAGAAAGTCATGGTGAGACACGTGCCAGCAAACGACTTGTCAACAAGCAATATAGCTCTCTTCCCTCAGTTCATGCCCCCACTGAAGGTGTTAAGAGAAAGGCTCCTACTCCTGAGGCCCCACAACAAAAACGTGCAGCCCCGACACAATCTCAGGCTCCTGCGCGGGTCCCAGCTCATACTCCTGCACCAAAGGCACCACGACAACAGAGGGAATTTCCTAAAATTCCAGATTTCCCTTGTACAATGGATGAAGTGATAGAGCTCCTGGAAGCGTGGATTCAAGATGGTGCTATCAAGTTACCTCCTGTACGGAGAGATCCTACAACACAAGAAATGACTGATCCCAAATATTGTCATTTTCATAGATTCGTCAATCATCCCACCAGCGAGTGCCATCGACTCAAGCCAATATTCAATGAAAAGATTGAGTCAGGGGAGTTGAACTTGGGGACTGAAGGTGTGCATAAGAATCCACTCCCTCAGCATCAACCTCAACGTCAACCTCAACCCAACATTCGAAATTTCACTATCTCCAGGGAATCTGTCAAGCAAACTGCTAATTATTTGATGGAGAATTTATGCGAACTCTTGCATTTTTCCAAAAGCCAGCGAAGAAACATTTTCGCAGCCTTCACTGGATTGCTAGCGACAAAGAAATGCCTGTACCTGAAAGACATGAAGAAACTCAGTCAAAGCCTGATGAAGTTACACCAGAGATGATGGCAGGAGGGAAGCGCGTCCCAATACCACTTATCTCTGCTCGTCTCAAAGGTACGAACTTCAAGAAAGTTCAAATGATGCTAGTGTTATGGTTAATCTAATTCCGATCAAAACACTTCAAGCAATTGGGATTTCCACACGGGATGTTATCTATTATCCCACGGTGACGAAAGATTCAAAAGGAAATCTCCAAGATGTATATGGTCTGTTACTTTGGATCTGAAGGTGGACTCGACTCGCACCAAAGAAAAGTTCCATGTAATCAAAGAGGATGAGGAACATGATATTATTTTGGGGCGTCCCTGGCTCCATGAGAAGAGATTTGTGCCTACAATCTCACCAGTAATCATCAAGGGCCAAGAGTTCATGTTTGACCAAGAAAGCTGCAACGTGGAAAAGCTGGAGTACTATGTGGGGTTCGAAACTCTGGTGATATTCAAAGAGGTACGTGAAAGTGATTTGAAATACTTTATTCAGAATTATTTAGTTAACGGAAAACCTATCCAACGTGTCCCTACACAAACATTGGATAATTCTCTGACATGGGGACTTGATTACATCAAGTTTATCAAATCTCTCGAGACACCTCGTGAGGGAGTTAAGGCCAAAGCTGCAGAAAAGTGGGCTCGAATAAAGCAACGTTCATATAGGTGAAAGACACCTGAGTTGTCGTGGGAGCCTAAGGTTTTTCAAGAAGGGGATAAGGTTATGTGATGCACTAATCGCAAGGGGATTTCTGTTTCGGGGTCCACAACAAACTGGGAAGGACCCTATGTCATATCTCGAGTCATGCCTAATGCACGATACATGATAAGCGCAATATATGAGCGACCTTCAAACATGGTAATTAGTGGCAAGTGGCTCAAGAAGATATGAAGATTCACTTAATTTCCAATTCCTTCAAAATAAAAGTGCAAGCAATCTCTTGCCTTTTAGCAATTCAATTCAAAAATTCAAATTCAAAACCTATGAGTTCAAAATAATCAATTCCTACAAACCCTTTGTTCATAAAACGAAATAAAAGCAAAATAAAATTCTACTGAGAAAATGTTTTGCTCCTGAAACCTTTCAGAAACAACCATCTAGTGAAGAGTTTGCTCCTTCGTCGGCTGCTTTCTTTATTAGAGCAATATCAATGGCCTTCTTCTTCACCTCTTCAGTCAACTTACGAAGTTCTTCAGTTTTAGCAATATAATTTCTCTCTTCTTGTTTCACCAAATCATGGGTGAACTACCAACATCAGCACGCCTTGTTCGGACATATTTGATTCTCGCCTGAAGCAATGACAAGTTGAGTTTGAAGATTTCCAGTGAAGTGATCAGCTCTTATGCTTCATCTAACGCCTCATTAGTCACATCCTTTAATGGGGTGGTGTCCATCTTCGATATTAACCTCATAAGGTCAGCCACAATACCTATGAGTGTACATAAATGGATGCTCTTGCCAGCAATAATAAAGTGACCATAGCGATTCCATATCTTGTTATACAGTGGGACGTGTTCCTCTGGGACATTAAATCCTCCCACTAGTTTATGACCAGGGAGAGTCGTTTCATGGGGAGGATTATATGCCACACCAGCATGAGGAAATGCCTGAATGGTCCACATAGTTGGAGCATCTACACCAACAATGTCGGTATTCTCATAGGCTTGTGTTTCATTATCGGCAAACTGAAAGAAATCCAAGACAAGCAGGAGTTGAACAATATGTTTTAAGCTATATGATAAAAGCTTATCATGAGAATATGATTAAGTTTACCTCAACAAGGGGAAGACTCTTATCGGCAGCCTCATCAAAATCTTTGTTAAGGTTTTGACCATTACTGATCTTTTTGCCGACAAAGTAGCTGTCTTCATTATCCTCAGAAGACTGCAAGAGCAAATAAGGTGAGAATAAAATACTAAATATTTTATTTCGGATTGAAAGAGTTGACAAAAGTAACCTGTGTCACGGGGGATTTAGGCCCTGTGGATTCTCCACTTTTATTCTGCTCCGTGATCACGTCAGCGGATTTGCATGGTGTATTCGGAGTTGATTCATTGAGAATAGAGCTTTGCCCTACGGGAGCAAATGAAAACTCCTAGACTCCTGTAGCAGGTCCATCTTACATCAAATAAAGAAGAAACGTCATCAAAAGAAGATGTTCCAAAGGATTCGCGACATTTTTCAAAGAGGGAATTTTCTGGCGTTTGAATTCTTACAAAGTACTGTGGAAAACTCAAAAACTGAACAAATCCGTAAGTAATATGGAAAAATTTCCTTCACGAAAGTTGTTCGTATGGATGTTTTCTATCACGTGCTAAAAGGGCTTAAATTTTGAAGAAATCTACTGGCCGGGATGATTTTTCTACTGAACAGCGTGCAGTCTGCAATATTTCTGGACGTTGCGCCAACTTGTGGCACATAAAATTACGATCAAAAAGGCATGAAATTCAGATTTTCTTTTTCGAGGTGAAAGCTACTGAATTCCTTTTTCTAAATTGGGGTCAACCATCGAAATCCGCCATCGGATGAAGATTTTATGGCCATTCTCGTAACGTGACCCGAAACAGGAAAATCTGATGGGGTTTTTACTTTTCTACTAAAAGTGAAAATATAGCTAACGGGATGAAGCCTTACCTTTACCCAATCCTTTGCAAGTGGATTGGGGACTTGTTTATCGCTTAAAGGAGTCGCCATGGATCTGTTCTTAGCTTGGAAGAATGATGATCCTCCCGAGAGATGACTAGAACCAAAAGATATAGACGTCTGTGTTGCAGAACTGGCGAACTTCGGGTTAGGTGACGAATGTTGCTGCACAAAACACATGAAATAGATGTCAATATCATCATAAATTGAGCTTATGCAAGTATTCAAAGGTGCAAGGTAATTACCAGATCATGCATATCTCCTATTTTACGCTTAAGAGTAGAATATTTAAGCAAAGGGTATGATTTCAAGTTGTATTTGGAGGGAGTTGCGCATGCTTCTTTAGGAAGATCCATGAAGTCTCTATATAACTTTATTTGGTTGTTCCAAAATTGCCTGCCTGCTTCGGTGATCGATGGTACTCTTTTTCCCAAGTGGAATAACACGGGATTGAGTAATTTGGTGCGAACTTCTTGGATATTCTGTGAAGGAGCACGCCGCTGCAATGGGACATCCTGGCCAAAGCTCATCTGACGAGCCCCCCGGTCAATATTATATGCTTTGATAGTGTAGTGTCCTCCTTCACTAATACCGAGGAGGTAACAACTACAACAACTTATCATAAAAATCTTCTCCGCTTCAGTAGGAAATCCATCCACAGAAAGAACCTTTGCTGAGATATTACTTGGAGCATCACCAAATGATCGAAGTTGAGCTACACCTTCGGGGATTGAAGTCCATGGACGGAAAACCACTGCTTTCTCGTCATCCATAAGTGCAAGAAAATCCTTTGAAGTGGGTTTATTCATCCAACGAATAATTAGAGCATGGTCTGGCGAAGCTTTATCTTTAGAAGACAAATTTTGGGCATAACCAGGATAATGCTCATACATCCAAGCTTGTATGAAGTTTGTTGGTATAAACGTATCAATCTTCGCAGCACCGTTTGAAAGCTTCATATGTGCTGACAAAGAAGAGAGTTGTGTATACAGGGTACCAAGAAACAAAGAGCCAATGGGTACAGGAATACCTCGAGCCAATCTTATGGCATAAGGGATAAGCATAAGTTTCAGCTTCCTATAGCCATGATGGTTCTCAAAGACGTCTTTTGATAACCAAAGTGTAAGGAACGCAACAACAGACAATAACGAAGTGCAGTCATTGTTGGGTTTCGACCAGTAAACTATCCACAAAGCATAAGCATTGTCATGCTTGTTTAAAGTTTCAGCCATGTTCGTCAGATGGGTATGTACCTCTTTTTCAGCTGCATTCAGGGTAATACTGAGCTCCCCATTAATTGGGAGTCGTAGTAATGCTGCCACATCCTCCAGTGAAATTACAAGCTCTCCCCACGCGAATATGAACGAATTGTGCCAGCACATCAACGAGTCAGAAGAGCAGCTAAAGCACGTTTATCCCTAATTATAAAGGAAGTAGTCGAGCTCTTTATAGCATGAAAGATTTCGGCATTCTCTAAAAGTTTCGTAACAGCTGGGATGTCAAGCATCTTCTGGGCATACAGAGGCCATGGTTTCTGAGGAGAGCGGTAAACGATGCTGGAAGCACTAAAGTCACCTCTCTGAAGACAGAAACGAGTTACCCGTGATGGAATAATAGCCATTGGAGCACCAGGATTACTTGTAAAAATCTTAGCTTGATTCTGGGGAATTGCAACTTGAGCTAAACTCGCCAAACGAGTTTCAAACTCATCATGGACGTGAGGAATTTCCTTTGGAGCTGCGTTGGAGATAGCATCATCACCAACATGAGAAGAGCTATGGGATTCATTGTCAGCCATCTTAATCTTCCAGTCTACAAAATTATGTGTTTGTGGGAAAGGGGAAGAACAAGCTCAAAAAAAGAGGGAGGGCAAAGCTCACGTGAAGAGTCTATGCAGACGCGGCTAGGTCATCAACGTATGCTCACCTTGGAACACTCACGGTTCCATCCTGCGCAGGGGACTAAATGTTGATGGTGGTTTCTGGCGAGGAGGTTGCAAGAGTATTTTTGCATCAATTTTGGCATCCTGGAATAGCTCGAAACAAGGTATGAATTTATTTTACAATAAGGATAAGAAATTTGGTCACCATAGCCATATTTTTGATCTTTCACGACCATAGCCTAGTAGGGTCCACATCCCTAGCCTACACGTAAAATACCTATGCATGCGCCTGTGCCTGTGCACGCGCTTTAGCTTATGCATGCGCATGTGCCTGTGCACGCGCCTTAGCTTATGCTCATGCACCTGTTTCATCCCTTGCATCCCTAAGCTAAAATCACGTCCCCTCTTGCATGCCTAGCTCAGGTCCATGGATGGGTGGCCTACACGGCCATCCCATCCTAGCTCACTCCATCCCCTTGCTCCCCAAGCTAAAATCTCTCCCATCCTAGCACACGTCCATCTCTTGCTTGCCCTAAAACTCGCATCCCTTTGTTTGCTTAGCTCGTATCCATGTGTGGGCCATTCCTAAGCTAAAATCACGTCCTACCTTGTGTCCCTATCTTGGTCTTGGCCGTGGCTAATGCTACGGCCCCACACTTTGGTATTGGCCGTGATTCATGTCGCGGCCCCCACTTTTAGAGCTCACCCATGCCTAATGCATGGGCCCCATTTTTGTGGCTTGGTCGTGGTTGTTACCACGACCCCACCTTTTCCTCTCTTGGCCGTGACTCTTGTCACGACCCCACTTTCATCCCTTGGCCGTGGCTCTTGCCACGACCCCACTTTTGTTGCTAACACAACTCTTTTTGTAGACCCCACTTTCATAGGTCGCCTACAAAACAATATTATGACCCACTTTTATCACTCACCATATATTGAGGGTCCCACTTATTCATTCATGAGCTACCTCTACTTATGGGTCCCGCTGATCCAAGTCCTAGATGATTATGGTCTTTATTGAATCGATGGTATTCTAATTTCCTAATTAAATTCGAAAATCTGGCAGATTACGAATTGCCTCAAAGGACGATTTTTACGGCCTAATCCGTGAAGAATCAGGAGAAACTTCCTTCACGAAAGTTTCTCATCTGTGAGTTCCCCATAACATACTAAACTTTCGTATTTTTTAAAAATATAGGCTGGCCTGGGCGATTTTTGGAGTGATTGACGTGTAAACTGTCCAAAAATCTGAATATGACGTACTGTTATGGTTCATCCCTATACATCCTATAGCTAACTTTCTATCAAGATTATTATGATACACAACATAGCTTATTATCATTCAAGTGGCCTATCTTTAGGTCTTGAATTGTAAATATTCATGCATTCTTGGTTGTGGCTACGCTATGTTAGCATCACTTGCCTGTTTTCCTGATTATAAATTTGCTTCTATAATCAATGCTATAATTCTTAATCATGGATCATGGCTTTGACTTATATTATTTTGGAAATTCAAATGTCTCTATTACTCAGGGGATTGGTGCATTATATGCCACAATCCAATTTCTCATATTTATGGCAAATCGAAAGTCGTATTTACTTAACTATTGCCACAGAGAGTTGCTGACATCCTCTCAGTCTAAATGGCGATTGGATAGCTCAATCCTTGGACTTATCTCATTGGTTTAAATGGCGATTGCCCGGCTTAATCCTTAGACCAAACTTAAAAGAGATGCACAAGCTTATCGCTTAAGTCTCTATTTTTATGCGAAGTCCTGAGTTTACCAGTAATTGGTAAGACTTGCACTTAGTCATCTTTGACTTAACAAATATTCAATATTTAACAAATCTTACGAGAATCAAGTATGTTACATGGGGGGTATTCTTTAGGGTTTTGGTTTGGCGGTCTACGGCACATGTGATTGCAACGGCTCAATCACTCAACGGGAAAGAAAGCTAAGTCGTGTGAACGTTGCTGAAAAGAGGGGATGAGAAAGTGGGTTGTTAGTCTTCCCTAATATTAGGCGCAAGACTCTTAACAACTGGTCCCACTTACTCCACAGTCCCACTCTTCCACATCTTACGAGATCAGTTGGAATTCTATTGCTATAAATAGGTCACTCGACCAGTTTGGAAAGACAGAACAAACAAGAACAAGTTCAACAATTCAAGTTTAATTCGGTGCAAGTATAATCAATCTATCTCATTGATAATTGATTAACTCTTCTCATTCAGCATTCAATATCTAGTGAGAACTGAATATCCATTCTTTTAGCAATTTTAATCACAACATCACAGAAATCATAGCAATTCTCAGATCTCATCTTTCTCGGCTTCCCTCCCTTAAACCAACCATATTTCCTCTTCTTGTAACTGAAGCAATACTCGAACGGCCATTTCTTGGTTTAGGTGCTTGTTCGATCTTGACCTCTCGAATACCATTACAATTTCATATTACATCATTACACTTCATACTTTACCCCTCAGATTCTCTTTATTGTTTTACACCTAAAACTTTTGGCGACCACAGTGGGAGGTCATTATCTCAGTTGTAAGAAAAGATGGTTGAAACTAGGAGGCAGAGTTCAGAGAACACAAACTCTCCAAACATCACCAGTGGTCCCACAACTTCGTCTGTTGCAAGTGGGGTCACCAATACCCAAACTAGGGGCGTCAACAGCTATGCTGGCCCCACCATCCAAAACGTGGGTAACATCACGTCTCAAAACCCTAATTTCGTGGTTACCTCACCTCATATTGTGGGGTCCACTTCATCCCCTTCCTTCATGGACGCCCAACCTCATGTTTTGGGGTCCACCGCATCTCTATCCTCTGCAACTACGCCTCCCCTATCTTATGTTATGGGGGCCACCACTCTTCAAACTAGGGACGCCATCAGCATCCCTGCTGGTCCCACCACCAAAACTGTGACCCATGTCACCTCTCAGAGTGCTAGTTTCGTGTCCCCTCTGGTGGGATCCAATTCATCTCCTTCTTTCACTACTATGGTCACCCAACCTCCTGGTATGGGGTCAACTTCACCTCTATCCCATGTTGTGGGGACCACCACTACCACCACCTCTCCAACTCCTTACACTCATATCTCAAGCCGCACATAAGCTTTTCTCTTTGGGCCCCGCACTGGAGAAACAAGGAGTACTGAAAATTCACCTAGCATGGCGGATCTCATGAAGACTCAACAAGATCTAGCCCTAAGTCAGAACAACATGGTGAAGACCCAATTGGAGTTGTTGACTTGTTTGAGGACTCTCTCAGAAAAATTGACGCTACCAACAAATCCAGGGCTAACTCGTATGGAACTCCCTGTCAACATTAACATGGAGGGTCCATCCCAAATCCACGTTATCCCAGATGATCAAGACATCCATGTCCACACCACACATGGAGCAAGCACAAGTTCTCAGCATAACCTTATCACTCGTGAATATTTACAGAATCTCCTACAAGTTCAGAGCGTGGAAAATTCAGATTTGTTTCATCGTCATCAACCTCCATATCCAATTGAAGTTCAACGTGAATCTCTTCCCGAAGGATACGTCACACCTTCATTCTCAATGTATAATGGTATTGGAAATGCTCGAGAACATATATCTCGTTTCCTAGAATCATTGGGAGTATATGAAAGAAACCAATATGTATGTCTCAAAGAATTCTCGAAATCTCTGACGGGAAAGGCATACACTTGGTATAATAATCTAGCTCCCAACAGTATTCTCAGCTGGAGCCAGATGGTTAATTTTTTCCTCAAGAAATACTTCTTTGTGTCTGAGCAACCCACTCTCTCTGATTTAGGGAGACTCTATCAGAGAAACAATGAACATCCAGATGATCATGTGACGAGGTTCAGAACTCGCGCAGTGGATTGCAATGATCCAAACATGACAAAGTTGCAGTTGGTGGAGCTTTGCATCAATGGAATGATACCAGTATATCAAAGCCTTATTGGAGAATCTGGAGATTAACAATTTGACCAAGCTCCATAAGTCTGCCAAACGACCGCCACTACTGCACCTGCACTACTGGAAAGACCCAGGCCTGTAAAGGTCGAAGAAAGTCATGGTGAGACACGTGCCAGCAAACGACTTGTCAACAAGCAATATAGCTCTCTTCCCTCAGTTCATGCCCCCACTGAAGGTGTTAAGAGAA
>JAJJMA010246070.1:0-11302 GCA_023529015.1 Papaver nudicaule
CTTTTCGATCATAGCCAAGTTTGACTGCCTGTTGGTATCGAACCAGATTCTGCAAGGCTTGCTCTCTCTGTTCCTCCAGCAGTTCTTTATCTAAGGCCAGAACTGCATCATTTGTCCCTGACTTAATAGATTCAGTTTTGATTGTGCTTAACTGCACCTCTGTAGGTATGAATGCTTCTGTACCATATGCTAGTGTGAAAGGTGAAAATCCAGTCGACCTTCTTGGAGTCGTTCGGTAAGACCACAAGACTCCTGCGAACTCTTCCACCCACCTGCCTTTTGCTCTATCCAATCACTTCTTCAGATTTTCGAGGATGACTTTATTTGTTGCCTCTGCCTGCCCGTTGCTCGGGGCGTAATAAGGGGCAGAGAAGTTATGACGAATATTTAAGCCATCACAGAACTTTTTAACAGCATTTGAATCAAACTGTTTCCCATTGTCAGATATCAACTGATATGGGATTCCGAATCTGCAGACGATATTCTGCCACAAAAACCTCTTGACATCGCTACTCTCTACCTGTGTCAGTGCCACTGCTTCCACCCACTTGGTAAAATAAACTGTTGCAGCCAGCACATATTTAACATTTCCAGGAGCGCGAGGGAAGGGTCCCATCACGTCGAGTCCCCACTTAGCAAACGGCCAGGGACTCAAAACTGGATGTAACTCGTTGGCAGGCCTTTTTGGGACTGGTGCATGCTCTTGGCAGGCTACACACTTTTTCGCGAACTCTTTGGCGTCTTTCTGCAAATATGGCCAGAAATACCCCTGAGTTAGCACTCGATGGGCTAGACTGCGTCCTCCAGCATGATTTCCACAGATTCCTTCATGTGCCTCACTCAAAATCTTTTGTGCATCCTCTGCGGACACACATCTCAGATATGGCTCCAGAGCTACTGGAGTTCGGTATAATTCACCTTCGATCAGGGAATACCTCCAAGCATGTTTGGTAATCTTTAAACGAAGATTCTTTTCTTCAGGAAGTTCTCCAGTTTTTAAATACTGGA
Source organism: Papaver nudicaule (assembly GCA_023529015.1). Taxonomy (NCBI): domain Eukaryota; kingdom Viridiplantae; phylum Streptophyta; class Magnoliopsida; order Ranunculales; family Papaveraceae; genus Papaver; species Papaver nudicaule. The sequence goes on from JAJJMA010246070.1 coordinate 1,009, forward strand.
TATAAGGCTTGCGCCAGTCTGACACAGTTTCAACACGATCACTTGATTCATCTTCGGCATCTACCATTTCAGTGTCTTCTGGTGCACTGTTAGGTACAGTATCTCCCCCACTAGCTTGTTCGAGGGTCAAAACGGAATGATTCTCGGAGATGCTAGGTAACTGTTGAAAATCAACCACTACGAACCTTGCAGTGTTAGACTCAATTGCAGAGGATAAGTAAGCTAAAGCATCAGCATGACGATTTCCCGACCTCGGACGTTGCATAATAAAAAATTGGTCAAACCCACTTGCCAGGTTTTTCAAACAATTTAGATAAGACAACATAGTTTCATCTTTCGCTTGATAGGAGCCTAAGAACTGATTGACTACCAGCATTGAGTCAGTGATCAGTTTCATAGTTTTCGCCCCCAGTTGCTTGACGGCTTTCAATCCTGCAATTGCAGCCTCGTACTCAGCTACATTGTTTGTTGCTGAGAATCCCAACCTAGTTGCTTTCTCGATCATCGAACCCTCTGGTGTATGGATAACACATCCAATATCTGCTCCGCTGAAGTTGGAAGAGCCATCTGTAACTACCGTCCAAACTGGCTCGAACGTTTCAATCTCGATCGCAGTCTCGCCCCCAGTCTGGCTGGTGGTCACAGTTAGGGGTTTCAGCAGCAACTGTTCTTCTTCCATTACAGTATTAATGTCATCAACAGGAAAATCTGCCATTAAAGCAGCAACAGCATGTCCCTTTTCTGCTGTGCGGGTCTCGTACGTAATTTCATAAGCTCCCAGATAGTTTGCCCATATGGCCAAACGGCTTGAATCATCAGCTCGTCCAAGAATTTTCTTTAACGGGTACTCTGAATAGACAATGATCTCTCTACCCTGAAAGTAAGGTTTGAGACGTCGTGAAGCATGAACTAGGGCCAGCGCTATTTTCTCGATCCTGGTGTACCTTGGTTCTGCTCCAGTCAACCGTTTGCTGATGTAATAAACTGGCCTCTCGTGTGGATCAACAACGAACAAAACATCACTCACAGCTCCCTCAGTCGCAGCCAGGTAAATCCCAATAGGTTGCCCAGACTTTGGACTAACCAAAATTGGTGGAGTAGACAAATACAACTTAATTTCCCCGAACGCCTTTTCACACTCATCTGTCCACCCAAACTTGGGTACCTTTTTCAGAACTTCGAAAAATGGCTTACACCGGTCAGAAGAGTTTGATATAAAACGCCTCAAAGCAGCGATACGACCAGCGAGTTTCTGAACTTCATTCTTCTTTTTTGGTGATGGCATTTCCTGGATGGCTCTGATTTGCTCTGGATTCGCCTCAATTCCCCGATGGGTCATCAGGTACCCGAGGAACTTGCCAGATGATAACCCGAATGAACACTTAGCTGGATTAAGCTTCATCCTATAATGCCTCAAAATATCAAAAACCTGCTGCAAATCCTGCAGGTGTGAACTCTCCTGTTCCGACTTTACTACCATGTCATCGATATATACCTCCACAGTCTTGCCTATCAAGTCGACAAACATATCGTCTACCAAGTGCTGGTATGTAGCACCTGCGTTTTTGAGCCCGAACGGCATCACAGTATAGCAGTATGCTCCTTTGTCAGTTATGAAAGCAGTATGCTCCTGATCTTCCTCGAACAGTGGTATCTGGTTGTATCCAGAATACCCATCCATGAATGACAGTCGCTTATATCCAGAAGTTACATCAACCAGTTCATTAATTCTTGGTAGACGATACGGATCACTCGGACATGCTTTGTTTAAATCAGTAAAATCGATATAGACACGAATTTTACCATTCTTCTTCGGAACTGCCACAATGTTTGATAGCCATTGTGGATATTGCACAGGACGAATAAACCCTGCTTTTAAAAGTTTCTCGACCTCGACCATTACTCCAGCCTTCTTTGTCGCTGACATATTTCTAGGCTTTTGACGGACTGGACGCGAACTTTCATTGATGTTTAGCTTGTGACAAGCCACACTGGGATCTATTCCTGGCATTTCTGAAAAGTCCCAAGCGAAAACATCGACATTCGCTTTTAACAGTGCAATCAACTCATCTCGCTCAAGCTGGGGTAAATCTGCTCCTACGAACGTAGTTCTATGTTCTTCGTCCCCAATCTGCACCTCCACCAACTTCTCAATTGTTGGTGGGTAAGCAGCATCCTCTCCCTTATATGATTCAGTCGGGAGAGGTTGCTGTAATTGCTATTTGGTTTCTGTCTGCAAGATGTGATGACCAGTCACATCAGATTTTCTGTACTCCTCCATGGCGTTTTCATGGCATTTGTGGGCCGCCATCTGGTCGCTTCGAACTTTAATAACTCCTTCAGGAACGACGAACTTCAGACATTGATGGTACGTCGACGTGACAGCTCCGATCGCATGTATCTAGTCACGTCCCAGAATTGCATTGTAAGGGGCTCGGCAGTCAAGTAGAAGAAAACTGGTGACAACAGTTTGGGTTCCTACAGTCATAGGCAGTTTCACTTTGCCGATAGCTTTGGTGGTTTCTCCACTGAAACCAATCACAGGATTTTCATCCTCCTCGATCAAATCTTCGGATAAGTTCATGGCTGAGTAAGCACCTGAGAATAAGACGCTTACTGAACTACCAGTGTCCACAAGAACTCGATGGACACGGAATACACCAATCCAAGCAGTAATGACAACAGCATCGTTGTGTGGGTAATAGACTCCTTTTTGGTCTTCATCTGTGAACTCGATTTTCGTGCATCCTACCTCCAGAGTTTCTGCACCCTTTCCTTCAAGAAAGTTGACGTGGTTGAGAACATACCACTTTTTCAGATGCCTGAGCTTCGTTCTCGTTTCGTCCTTCGCAGCACGCCTGGTCATCGAATGAATCCTGGCATAACTGATATTGATGACATGATTTATGTTCAATGCTCGACGTACTGGCTCTCGTGCACTGTCTTTTTTCACGTATTCCTGAAATTTGCCAGCATCGATCATCTTCTGAATTTCAGACTTGAGTGCCCAACAATCTTCTGTAATGTGCCCAATATCTTTGTGATAGTTGCAGTATTTCTTTTGGTCGCGTCTATCACGCGAATCCTTTGACAACGGTTTGGGTGGACTCAACTCCTTTTTCACTTTGTTATATAATTCTGAGAGCCCAATGCTCAAAGGTGTCAGTTTTCTGTCCTGACCTTTATCTCCAATATCCCTCTTCTCGTGTCGATTCTTGCCAGATTCCACACGATCATTGTTCTGCCCATTCTGGCGGTTCTTTGACTTATCTTTCTTCCCATCATGTGACTGGTGGGTGGACTTTTCTGCTTCTTTTCGAGCTCTTAAATCATCTTCTACACGAGCATACTGCTCAACTCGTTCGTACAGCTCCTCCAGATCTCTTGCTGGTTCACGAACAAGGGAACTGTAAATTCCCGAATTATCTGGTGGAATTGCCTGTTTATATGCTTCGATGACTAGCTGGTCACTGGCGTTATCCACCTCTGCGAGTTCCTGTCTGAACCGTTGGGTAAACTTCCTTAAAGTCTCCCCACTTTGCACTCTTAATCGGAAAAGGGAATGAACCTCCTTCCGATTACGCCTGTTATTGTTAGGGCATTGTCCGGTCAAACCCACTAGCGTTGGTATGTCAAGCTAGTTGTCAGTTTTAGATGTCAAAATTCAATTCTTGATTTAGCCTACTAGAGTTTAGATTTCGGAAATGGGATATAGACAGAGTAGTAGAGACCTTGAAGACGAAGACTGTGAAGACAAAGAAGACATCAATTATTCTTCATCGACAAAAGGTTAGTAGGAGTTATGACTTTACGGAAATTCTTCTATTTCTACTTTCTCTATTCTTTCGAAATATAGTCGACTACTTTAGTAGTAATGTAGCGATTGAGATCGTGTTCTTGTGTAACATGGCTTTATGTCATGACCAGTATTTGATCCCACGAATACTGTGAATCAAGAACGTATGAGATAGATTCGACGCCATATGACCATTACAATGGTTTGCTTGCAAACTGTTATGTTGGATATGGATGAATCTAAAGGAGTGCTCTTGAGCAAAGAGCCTGTGGATCATAGCTGAGGACGTTCTCACGTCTAAAGTTCTGGCTCAGCCCAGTTCTTCCAGCGAAGACCGAATTTGACCAAATTTGACCAGCAGGCGGTTCCCGAACCGGTTTGCGTACCAGAAGCTGAAAATCTCCTGTGTCGCATTAGTTCCCGTACCTGTCTTATCAGTACGTGAACCTGACACGGAAGAGTTTTCTGGTAAGTCGAATTAAGAGTTTTATTCTTTTAGAATTTCACTCTAGGTCAAATTCCAACTCCTTTATCTCTTAGATGGACTTGTGTAAAACATAAATACCTTTTGTGTTCCATCTAACGATCCTCAATGAGTCAATAAGATAAGATTATCTCTGGTCTGTTGGATTCCTATCTTGAAGTGTTTTTGAGCCAACAAAACACTTGGCAGATAAATCTAAAAAGGAATTTCAATTGAGATTAATCTGTATTACTTGGTTGGCAAGTTTAGGGTTTCCTTAACTTGTGGGACAAGTAATTGATTGCTTAATTCCAAAGCAACCTATCTTATTGAGTGCTATAAATAGAGGTGTCTACGGACAAATACCGCAAGCATCAAGCATACGTGAAGGTCCTTAGGGAAGGTAGCGTAAACTCTTTTCACTTCGGTGAAAGCTTGTTGTGGTATAGTCATCCTCTATAGGTTGCAGCTCCTCTGGGAACTCCCTACGACTATAAAAGACTTCCTTTGAGAGTTGGGAAGCACAGGTAGATTGATCCCTCAGTGGTTGATCAGATTCACCTGTAACCTCAGTAACCTATCTTAGTTCTTGTCTATTCCAAAGTCCGTCTCTTCTGCTATACGGCTATTCAAGAACTAGTTAAGTTACGTAAAGGTTGGAAAGGTAGCAACGCACGGCTGCACTCGGTGTTGTAAGACCTAGTTGGCTCCAGTTATATAAGTTCCTTAAGTGGTTCTTCATTTATAACTGAGGTAGATACAGATTGGGCGTTGCAAGGTGCATGTCAGCCCTGATTTGTTAAGTAGACTTCCGTATGACCTGGATTTAACAATCCGAAGGAAGTCATCTTATTTATGGTAAACTGATAGAGGACAGTTACACCATAAGTCAACAGTTTTGGTTTAAAACCCAGTATTGCTGACAAAAGCCTTTGGCATCGGTCAAAGCAACTCCTAGGCCTGTAAAGGACGTCAGCTAGGGGAATCAAGTGCGTGACGATCTGTGGGGGATCCAGAGACGTAAGGAAGGCGACAGTAGCCAATTCGCTTGGAGGGCTTGAGTTGGTCTCTGCTACATCCCAGACCGAAGTCTTATAGTAGGCTAGCGTTTGTAGTCAGTTTGTACTGGGCGGTGTTCAAAACTGGACGAGGTCCCGAGGTTTTTCTGCAAGGCAGTTTCCTCGTTAAAAAACGTTTGGTGTCTTGTGTGCTTTTACTTTCCGCATTATAACTCTGATTTATAATTAAAGCACCAAGTAGTACGTTATTACCTAACTGTTGAGATTACTCCAGTTAGAGGTTTGGATATTGATTTTTGAGATCGTCCAAACTCTTTACCATAAGACTCACGAGCCAAAACGAAAAGTTGGTAGTATTTCGGTACCCCTTCTTTTTCAGTTGGTATCAGAGCAGGTTAACACACTAAAGACGTAACTGTCTGTGTTTAACTAGGCTTGTGAGTCATGGACCAAAGCGTAAGAGCTTGTAACGTACCACCACCCCACTTGAATGTAACATCCGTATCTGAAAGAGAAATCTTGACAAATACGTCTGATGTGTGGACCGATTTCATTAATTCTCTATGTATTGAAAAACAGAGATTAATTAGAAAAGTCGAAGGACTTTATATCGGGTTAAGCATTCAAAGTGAGAAAATTCATGATTTATCTGACAAAGAGAAAATGCTCAGTATTAAACTAGATACAGTTGTCCGTGAGAAACAGACTATTAACCCCAGTCTATCCGGATTAAGTCTAATGACTAAAGGGATTCAAGACCCTTATACTGAATCTAAGTTGGAGCATGTCTCAAGGGAAAGATATGGAATCGGGTTCAAACTCCCTTGTTCAGGAAACATGAATATTGAACACCGATGCACCTTTTGTGGTTTGAAAGGTCACTTCCAATATTTATGCAGCTTATTCAGGGTAAAACTCCAGGAACTGAAAGCTTTGCATAACAATGCTCAGAAACTCTTTGTTGAGTTGAGAAAGCATGTGAAAAATCAAAAAACGTCTCCTACTCGTGAATGTGCCCTAGGAGCCGTAGCTCTAAAATCTACATCCCCTTTTCAATGGTTCCTTGATAGTGGATGTAGTAGGCATATGACAGGAGATTTGTCTTGGTTTGTGAACAGTTATGATTACGAAGGTGGTCCCGTAACCTTTGGAGATGGAAGATGTTGCTTTATCAGCAAGCGCGGAACGATCAAACTTCCAGGTATTCCCGAGATCCATGATGTTGTCTATGTTGAAGGCATGACAGCAAATCTTCTCTCTATTAGTCAAATATGTGACAAAGGCCACAAGGTTGTTTTTGAGGCAAAGAAATGCGCCATTAAAGATCAATCTGGCAATACCATTTTTCATGGTATTCGTGGGTCGAACAATTGTTATCTACTTGATATCAGGTCCGATCTTTGTTGCAACCTGACTAAGTATGAATCTACCCATCTTTGGCATGAACGATTTGGTCATATCAATTATCGTTTATTGGGGAAGCTGATTAACAAGGAACTTGTTAGAGGAGTCCCCAAGATCCAAGCCAATGTAGAGGGTATATGTGGTGCCTGTCAAAAGGGTAAACAACTAAGAGTTCCACATAAAGTGTCTACCAGTATAGCAACCAAAGCTCCACTTGAATTAATTCATATGGATCTTTTTGGCCCTATCCAACAAGTCTCTGTTAGTGGGAATAAATATGCTCTGGTAATGGTCGATGACTACACTAGATTCACCTGGGTAGCATTTCTCAAGCACAAGAATGATACCCTAGAAGAGTTTAAGATAATTGTGAATAGAATCCAGAATGAGCAAGGTCGCACTATTAAGAAAATCAGAAGCGACCGTGGCACAGAATTCAAAGATACTAAGGTATTCGAGTTCTGTGACTCACTGGGTATAATTCAACAATATTCAGCACCTATCACACCTCAGGCTAATGGCGTGGCTGAAAGAAAGAATAGAAATATTCAAGAAATGGCTCGGGTAATGCTTCATAACAGAGATTTACCCTTAAAATTTTGGGGTGAAGCAGTGTTCACAGCATGCTATCTTATCAATCGTGTATATCTAAGGTCCTTCACCTTGAATACACCTTATGAGCTATGGTACGGTAAAAAACCCAACTTGGGGTATCTCCGTGTCTTTGGAAGCAGGTGCTATATCCTTAAAGACAGAGAACAAAGAGGAAAATTTGACTCAAAAAGCGATGAGGGAATTTTCTTAGGATATGCATCTGACAGTCGAGGGTTTCGAGTTTTTAACACAAGAACTCAAGTTATGATGGAATCAGCCAACGTTATCATTGATGACATAACTGGTTTTCGTCAAAATAACAGAGCCCCAGCAGAACTACCGCCGATTGAAACAGTAGAAAAAGAGCCTACGGTTCCCGAACCGGCCGCTACTGAAGTAGTTCCGACTGTGATCGATACAGAGACAGACCACAATAAAGACGATGATGTAGAGGTTGAAGTTGAGCCAACTGCTCCTGAAACACCTCTATGGGTCCGTCGTAGTCATGTACCTGACGACATCATTGGAAAAACATTCACTACAAAAGTGATGACTAGGAGGCAAGCACAAAATATCTGTCATTATGCTTGCTACCTGTTTAATGTTGAACCAAGGAATGTTGACGAAGCACTAAAAGACTCTGCTTGGATTAATGCTATGCAAGAGGAACTTAGTGAGTTCGAACGACAAAATGTTTGGACACTTGTTGATCGGCCACCAAACATTAATGTTGTAGGTACAAAATGGATCTTCAAGAACAAGTCTGACGAGTTTGGCACTGTTGTAAGAAACAAAGCTAGACTTGTAGCCCAAGGATTCTCCCAAATTGAAGGGATTGACTTTGATGAGACTTTTGCTCCTGTAGCAAGACTTGAATCCATAAGACTCTTACTTGCTCACGCATGTCATCTAAAGATAAAACTTTATCAGATGGACATCAAGTCAGCATTTCTCAATGGTGATTTGAAGGAAGAAGTCTATGTAGCTCAACCGAAAGGTTTTGAGGACCCAACTCATCCAAACAGAGTGTATCGGCTAAACAAAGCACTCTATGGATTAAAACAAGCTCCTCGAGCTTGGTTTGAGAGGTTAACTGCCTCATTGTTGGGAAAAGGATTTGTGAGGGGAGGTGCCGATAAAACCCTGTTCATAAAATGGTATGGTAAAGATAGTGTGATTGCTCAAATCTATGTTGATGACATAATTTTTGGCTCCACTTCCAAGAAACTTACCAAGGAATTTCAAAACTCATTGAGTGAAGAATTCCAAATGAGTAATGTAGGGGAACTAAAATTCTTTCTGGGAATACAAGTTCAACAACACGAAAGTGGAATCTACATATCTCAGCAGCAATATGCCAAGGATATGGTTGAAAAATTTGGTTTGAATGATGCATCACCAAAACCAACACCTATGGCCACTACTGATAAACTCAGTAAGGATCTGCAAAGTGAGAAGGTCGATCAGAAACTTTACAGATCTATGATTGGAAGCCTTTTGTATCTAACAGCAACAAGACCCGATATTGCTTATAGTGTTGGGTGTTGTGCGAGATATCAAGCTGATCCCCGTGTATCACATCTCAATGCTGTTAAAAGGATTCTAAGATATGTCAAAGGGACTATGGGCTTTGGACTTACGTATACCTTTGACACCAACACCAATCTTGTAGCATACTCTGATGCTGATTGGGCTGGTAATAGAGATGACAGAAAAAGCACTTCGGGAGGTTGTTTTTTCGTTGGGTTGAATCTTGTAGCATGGCACAACAAGAAACAAAACTCACAGTCATTATCTACATGCGAGGCAGAATACATAGCAGCTGGCTCTTGCTGCACTCAGCTCCTATGGATGAAACATATGCTCGCAGACTACGGTATCAAGGTGGGAACTATGAATATCTACTGTGATAATACTAGTGCTATACGCATTACTGAAAATCCGGTGGAACATTCTAGGACCAAACACATTGATATCCGATATCACTTCATAAGAAATCTCTATGAAGACAAGATTGTTATACTTGAACATGTGTCATCAGAACGACAACTTGCTGATATACTCACAAAACCGTTAGATACTCGAACGTTTCAACACCTTCGACAATCTATTGGTGTCGTTCTTGTTCATTAGAAACAAGAGTATCTAGTTTGTTAGGCAGAGGCAAACTAGATTAAAAACTTCCTTAAAAGGGAGTAAATATCTGCATATGTCTTTACTTGTAAAGACATCAGTTGTTCTTTATTGAATAACACCACATGGGGGAGAGTTCTTTTTGAACTTGCGCTTAATAACAAATCTTTTTGGGGAGCGTGGATGTGGAATATTGGGAGAAAGTTATCTTTATTTCTCCAACAGATGAGAACTCAGGAATCTAGTTGTTCAGATTACCTAAGTATACCATCTTTTAACTTGATATGTGTGTTTTTGGCTTCACCTGTTCTTATAGGTGTATGAAACCCTAGTTTCCATCTACTTTGTCATATTTTTGTGACAAATAGGGGGAGAATACATATGGTTCTTACTCCTTTTTGGTTGCATTCCCATGCATAACCATAGGGGGAGAACACATCATATGCTTACTTGTTGTGCTTTTCATAAAGTATCAAGTAAGGGGGAGTAATTAAAGCTGAGATCATACTTCGTATCAAGAATGAGTATAATCACTTTAGAAGTTCTGATACACCAACTTCAAAGTTTGCTCAGATTCTTACTCAAACGCACAAACAACATGTGGGATGAGCATACCAAACCCACGTAAGCCTAAACATACCTTTATGGTTGTTTGAGCTGGATATGTTGTGACTGCTGACTACGGATTCATCAACAGGAGTTTAATGAACACATCAAGACTCAAAGGAGAAGTTGAAGAATTCAAGAAATCAAGAACTACATTTGGTTAGTACTTTATTGTATATATTTTGAATCCATATGTAAATTGATTTTGTCACTAAAATTGACAAAGGGGGAGATTGTTAGGGCATTGTCCGGTCAAACCCACTAGCGTTGGTATGTCAA
>JAJJMA010246081.1:0-19022 GCA_023529015.1 Papaver nudicaule
TTACCTAGATAAAACTTGACAGCCGTAGTGTAGGAACGATTCCTGATGACACCAAATTCAGGATCAGGTGATCGGTAGCAGTCCGATAAGAGGAAAACAGATACAAGTGTGATCCCTGCTAGACTAATCAGCGCTATGGGTCCTGCTATCCAACCAAGCTGAGCAGTGCTCCATGCCAATGACAGTACCCCTGACCCTATTACCGCTGTTATTACATGCGCTACTGCTGTCCAGCAACTCCCTTCATCACACCACAAGAACAAAACCAAAAACAATACATTAAAACCCCAATACATAATTTACCATAAATACTAAGAAAGTTTGATTGTTCCGGGAAATCATTGGAAATTGATCAATATGGTGCAATGATTAGAAGGTTTTGAACACAACAATGATAATTGAATTAACTAACCAGTTCTTTTAAAGTGGTCCGAAGAAGACGATGATGATTGTGGTGGTGCATGTTGGTCTTCCAGAAATGGAACCTCATGATCATCATCCTGGTCAAATAATCCTTCTTCCCCCATGACTAACTAGCTAGTTTCTTTGATACTTCACAAATTTCAGAGCCAAATATATAAAGAAGAGAACTGTAATTTTGTTTTGATCAATAATGAAAGAAAGTCCTAATTTAGGTTGTTGGCGTTGGCTATCTTCTTCGTTTTGTTCTTCTTATTGGTAATAATGGGATGAATGACTGACTGAAATCTGGGGTTGGGTTTCTTCAAATGTCCCTTAACCTAAATTTATTATTGAAAATGAAGAATGTCTCATGACACACGTTATGAGTTCGATTTGTCAATTCTTGTAGGGTTCGCTCATTCGCTGTAACAAACGGAAACTGTAGCTGACTTTAAGCCATTTTTTGTCACTAAAATATACTCTCTATAGTCTGTACTGTTTATTTGGATATATTACACATGAAACTGACCACCAATGAGTAACCAACGTCTAAAATTCCAGTCATTTTTACATATCATAATAATTATCCCTTTCAGTCATCTTTAGTCAGGTACATATGATAGAAAATGGTGTTCAGTTCCTGTTTCAGATTCTTTCTAGTTAAATTCTTTGAATACATACATAGAAGAACATAGTGCATATAATGTAGCTGGCTGATCATTTCTCAGCGAGAAGTAGATATGCAACTAGCCTAGTCCCCCTCCATAACTTCTAACTTGATGGTGCAACCAACCCCACAACAGCATTAAAAAAGATAACCCAACAACATTCATTCATTCATGACATTGACTGCAATCCCACAAAAATTTCCAAGGTTGATGAGAAATCTGATCGTCTCTTCTCAAACCACTTTGTTTACCGAGGAATCTATGTACTATTGAAAGATACAAGGCACAAATTGATTCGAGGGTCACAGATTAAGGGGAGGAAGACAAAACATCTGATGTCAGATTAGATTGGGCTTTCTAGTTCGAACCCTCATTTGACTAATAATGCTATTGAATTCCGACTTTACTCGTATGGAGCAAATGGCAGCACGAGAGAATCCATTTTTTACTGTCAACTAAACACATTTTATTCCTAGGATAATCATCAATATGTAGTGCAGTATTCATGGATTTAGGCACATACCTCAGTCACCCATGAGCTTAGCTTATATACAGTACACTATATCATCATCCTCTATGTGGTATCGAGGAGATTCAAGGATAGCATATGATACTTTCGACTTTTGATGTGTTAAGCAACTAGGCTTGCTTCCTCACTATCTGGTATCACAATGTCAAGCCTCATCATGGGCTTGTATATATCTGGCACTTTTGCGCCAGCCTGTATACACACTTCAACAACGGCAGGTGCTTTGCCATAGAACCTCTTCAGTGCACCTCGCAGTGAAGGTCCCATTGGGTCCCGGACATGCCATACATAATTTGGTGGGACTACTTCATCGACTGTTGCATCTTGCCATCCATGCTTGCCATCTCTCCATTGGTGCTTAAATTCCCCGCACAACTTAGCATTGTGACCCCAAGGACCCACGTGAACCTCTGGGCAGTAGCCACATGCCTTGACCGAGTACTTTTGCATCAACTTCGTCACACCCCACCTCACAGTCTCATATGCATTGAGAGTTTCCTGGGCAACCATTTGTACATCAGACGCTGCTGGAGCCGAAAATTGCCCAATGTGACCCATGTACGTATCGAGCTGCAGGAGTGGGTAAGATGAATCTCCAGAGGGTTTTGGTTTAGGATCCTCTACAAATCCGCCTAAATCGATCACTTTCTTGCCCAGTATTCGGATGGGTTTGGTTCTTCTCCGTGAAGGATATTCTGGTACTTCTACACCTGCTTGTATACATAGCTCCACAACAGCTGGAATTCTGTCGTAGTTGAATCGGGTCTCATGCTTAATACGCCGGCCAAAGGGGTCATACTGGTGGTATGATTCCATAGGGAGAAGAATATCGTTGACAGAAGCCTTGACCCAAGTGTGGTGGCTTTTGCGGTGAACATTCCCTGGACCTTGACAGTCCTGGATCAGGTGACCAGTCTGACCCACATGGACTTCTGAGCATATGCTGCAACACAGGTATCAATATATTAGGACTAGATAGATCTTCATCTACAATGACGAGGTAGTTATAACCAAATATGACTATATTAAGTACCTGCAGCCATGGGCAGGAACAACATGCAGGAGCTGCGCAAGGCCTTGTATCAAAACCTTCCAGGCTTCCAATACCTTATATGCAACGGGAATCAAATCAGGAACGAGTAATCCATTCTCGGGTGGCTCAAGAGGCTTCTCTATTCCCTTCTCAAAAAGTTTCTTGTCAGCTTTTGCAGCCTGTTGGATTTTCTTTAGGGGGATTGGATATGGTTTCTTCTTTTTCTTAGACAATATAGGTGGGAGATCCATATTTTGAGGATATGGTACTGATCTCTTGAGTATCGGATTTTCTCTGCCTGCCCCACCAGCACAACAAAAAGTCCTGGCTTTTGAGGGTCGATTAGGTTGAAGCTCTTGGTGCCAAAACTGCAATGGAATCAAAACCCAGGTTGGAGGTTTCAAGACACAATATTAAAGAAGCGGTGACACCCTATATCACGAATTACTGAAGAAAAAGTGAGAACTATTTATTTGAAGTTTTGATATCGGTATCAGAAGGATTCCCGGCTTCAAGACCAGTACAACAAAAGAAAACATTTTTTCCACAAATGAAAAACTATGTTTGGCAATACAACTCTGGCAACATCAGATTTAGTGGATGCATATGCTATGCGGCAGGAGTAGTTAATAAAGAATATGTAAAAGTGATCCCTCCAGTGAGGATATTCATCGAATACCTTGGGTTCATCAGTGACTGAGGATTGTCCTAACTAACCAATAGTTCGATGGATTTTAATATTCTTGATAATATCAAATTTCGGACTTAGAACTAACCAGTTACAACACACAAGATCAATTCAACCCACTAACAAAAAAGAAAGGAGATTAACAAACCTTGAATTTTATTGGGTTTAACTCCAGCGAACCAAGACAAACACCTGATTCACAGAAACAAAAGTACATGTTCGAATCACAAGTGCAAAATCAGGAGAAATAGAGCGACTGAGAGAGAGAGAGAGAGAGAGAGAGAGAGAGAGAGAGAGAGAGAGAGATGTACCTTTTTGAGATGTACCCCATGGACAGGGTATTGACACTGAAACTGACTGTAGCTGCATCTGTGAGGATAATCTGAGAGTCAGATTAATGGAAGATTAATTGACTTCGATTGGGTTGATGATAAAGGAGGATCAAAAATTCATTTTCCGTAAAACCAAAGTTTTTCTGGTGTAGCTGCGAATTCTAACGAGTAACCAATATTAGCGGGAAGGAACTACTACTGCGGTAGTAGTAGTAGACTGTCACAGTGGAGTGGTGATATTCTAGATTTAAGACAATTACTAATTCCTACCTTGAGTATCTCTTTATACTATCCTATACTTGGCTTCACATACGACTTACGAGAGAGAATGAAGTCTAATCTGATGGGGATGATGTGATGTCTATTGGCCACAACAGGTCCACAGGTGGAGTGCCCCATACAAATGAAATGACAGCCCTGAGGTTAACTCCAGTTACTTAGCCTTTTAGATATCTGCCAAGTTGCCACTTGAGCAATTTAGGGAATTGACCAAGGACCTGAACTTGAAGGCACAGTTCAGAGAAAAGCACATGTTACAAAATATGTATGTAAATTATAAGCTAGTTTGTGTTTTGAGTAGTAGGGATTTTTAAGATCTCATATTCTCAGGTGAGTACCATTGGCAATTTGGCATTGAAGACATTGGAGCAACATTTTCAAGCTTGGACATCTTAAAACACCCCCTCCAGTGGTGAGTATCATGTATTACAGATTGGGAGAGGTGTCTAAACAGTAGGTTTTTAAGATCTCATATTCTCATGAGCGGTGAGTATCATGTAGTATTACAGATCGGGAGAGGTGTCTAAACAGTAGGCTTATAACTTCGCAAGAATGCCCGATGGACTTCTTCTCAGTGCAGTAGCTACAGAAAGCAGCCCAACCTACAACACAACAGTGCCTGAGCGAACCTTTCTCGTGACAAAAACAGCTGACGAGCAACCTAATTATATCCCCGTGTTGATGGGACCAGTTTTCTATGCCAATCAATCATCGATTTAGCAATCAGTAAAAACGTCCAACGGATTACAGCTAGTGTACGATTGAGCCTTAATGTAATCCAACATTTCTAGGCGTTAATCTCAGGCTTATCTTTATGTGGACTGTTTTGAATCTTTATCGTTATCTTACAGTTTCACCTCAAGAACGGAAAAAGAAAGAGAAGAAGAAGAAAAAAATCCCTTCACAAACACGAGTAATAATTCGATTTATTATCAAATAAAACACTTAAAATCGGCAAAGATAATAATCAGGAAACTAATATGTAACATCATTTAAAAGAGATTTGATGAGACCACTGAACAAATTCCCCCCAGTAGTTTCAAATCTCTGTTTCTCCTAGTCAATTGTGAATGTAACGATGAAGATATCGCCATACTTGGCTTCAAGCTGTGTTCGCAATGCACTGCGGACCGAGCAGGAACACCGGCCAACTTTTCGAGGTCATAAGTCTCTGAGTCCAAGTCGTTGAGGGCTTCTGCAAGTGCATTCACTGCCTTTTTGTAATCAAGCTTGCATTGTTTCAGACCATCTGCTAATCCCGCGAAACCGTGAGACTCATTCTTTCGATTATCAACTAACAAGTGTTGATCAGTAATGAAGGATAGGGTGTTTGTGGCGTTGGTGTGTGCTAAACCGAAAGAGATATAAGCGAGCCAGACTATATCAGCTCCTGAAGCATGAGGGTCTGTGTACATGGAGTCGACGCAGAACCTACGGTTTGGGGTTTGATTGCAGATTGAATCCACTAGCTTGTTCTGTTGTTCTCCGTCCATGTTGCTAATACTGTCGGAAGGAGAGAAGAATAGAGAGATTGCAATGATGAGAGGAAAGACGAACTTAAAAGTAGTCAGACGATTATGATTGCAATAATCCATTGGAGATGAGGATCGGGATGTCACTCATATGACTTCTGAATTTTGTGATACTCCATCAGTTTAAGATCTACAATAATTCTATTGAGCCCACCAAGTTAAACTCACCGTCAAACCCACCTATGATGTGGCATTGACTTGGCTTGAGTTTTTATTTTTCTAATTATTATTATTTTCAGACGTTATCCTGGGTTTCTTTTCATTAATTTTTTTCATTTTATTAATTGTTTTTGAAGATGAGAAATAAAAAAAAAAAAAACATGTCGGTATTCAATCCAGAAAGAAATAGAAAAAAAAAAGAGACCCCCGCCATTGAAGAACTAAAGGGGAACCTAAAGCAACAAAGAGAAGAAGAACTATGACTAGGTTAGTCTTTTGTGAACTGACTGAGATTCTGTAGTTAGTATTTTCGCTAGTTTCTTTTTTTATTATGCCCAGTTTTTGTTCATGTTTCTTTTGTGAACTCTTTGAGTTTTTGAGTTTAAAAAAGCACTTGTATGTTCTTATTGTTTGACATCAGTTCACGCAAGCAAAAAAATTATTGATAACAAAAACTCAAAAAGTATATATACACCTAAATGGGGAGACATCAGAAAGCCTAAACCCAAGAAACACTAAACACATAGATGGAAAACGTAAAAAGAAAGAAACTGGTAGTGATTGAACTGTTTTTGTGGTAGATGGTTCAACCCCGACCATTGCCAAGGCAGCATACATTTCTCTGTTGGGTCTGATTTCTTGAATCTTTCGAGTACCGAATATCAGACTCTTCAAGCTGATGAGCTAATTCCTCCAGTCTGCTCACTCTCGCCTTGAAGCCCCCACAAGTCTGCTAACCTCAATGACTGCTCTGTTGCAGCTGTTGTTTCTTCTTTGATTTTTTTTCCAGACTCCACCATAGCTTGTTTCATTTAATTTCGGAAGCAATCAAAACTATCAAGTCTTAACAATTAAGGTGTTAGAATCATGATAAATGTAGAAGAGAAAGAAATGAGTTTCTACGAATTTAAGTTAACAGTAAACACCGTTCAACCTGGGGATAGAGGTCAAACAAAGAGGCTATTTGTTTTGGTTGGAAACTTGTAATGAATGTGAATTGCTAGTTAAAATAGAGGGTTCATACACCAATTACGTTGCCAATATTTGACCGTGGCATACATGGTTTCCAAAACTTGGGCATTACATACACCCAACGCACAGACTTACCTGTGCCGACGAAATTTTTCATATTCATCAAGTTACGGACACACCGATCATGGAAAACCAATATTCCCTCCAAAATAATTACATCAGATGCATTTACCTGAAAAAATATTCTCTTAGTAAGTAGCATAAGGCAGACAAGATACGAGAAAGACTGATCGTCACATCCACAGCTCAATCAACTGGAATGCACCAAGAATAAGAGGTTTTCCAGAGGATGGGCAATCAAGTTAAATGAAAGCATACCCATCGGAAACTCTCAGAACGACGATGGTTTTTAAAATCATATATTGGTACATGGGCAGATTGGCCATAAGTTTGCCAACACACTAAAGCATTTGCTGAGTATAAAAAGCATCTGCACATAAACTACTAAATGAGTTAACAGCATAAACAAATACTACAAATTCTTATCCAAATGTAATGATCCCATAACTACATTTCTTAAAACATTTCAGTGATGTATTACCAGGATGATCAAAGTTATACTCATGTACATGTTCAGATTCTCCAGTCGTCAAACCCCGATAAAACAACCCATCCAATAAAAAAGGACAACAAATTCAACTCTCTCAGTAATTTTATCAAACACCTGCACTACATTCACAAGTGAAGCTAAACCTATGATCATTTTTACCTGACTAACATGTACAACATGATGATCATGAAGTTAATCAAATCACAAACTGTAGTTTTCCCAGAAACAGGACCTCCTAAAACTTCTACTTACAGAAAAATCCAAAAAAAAAAACACATAGTTATCAGTAAAATGCATCAAACTCACAAAATTGAAACAAGGGTTTTGTTTAAAATGGTTCAAAAGTATGATATAACTGACCAACTACAAAGGGTTGTTTTGAAGAAACTCAAAGAAACTGAGAAAACAGATTGAATCGAAATTAAACCCATAAACCAAATTGAATCGAAAACAGAGAAACTCAAAAACCGAATTTGGATTTAACAAAATAAAATTGCAGGGTTTTTTTACTCTATTTACCTTGTAAAAATCCATGGGAGATATTTGAGATGTTTCGTGACTGAGAGAGATATGAAAAGAGTTGTTTCCCTGAAACTGTACGAAGAAGAATGAGAAGAAACCCTTTTTCATTTTATACTGTATTTTTTTTATTTGATTTTAATTTTACCTCAGAAAGTAAAATTTAAGAAAAATGAGAAGTCAAGCCAGTCAATGCCACATCATAGATAGGTGTGACGGTGGATTTGACTGGGTGGGCTGAATAGAAGCCCACCAAGTCAAACCCACCTATGACGTGGCATTGACTTGGTTGACTTTTCAGTTTTTAGGTTTTTTTTTTTTTTCTCGATGGATTTTTAGTTTTCTTTTTAATTATTCGTATTTTCGTTTTTAAATTGTTTGAAAAAAAAAAAAAAAGAGATTTAGTGTTCGAGCCAAAATTGAAATAGAAAAAGAAAAAAAAAACTTCAACCCCCAAAGAACATCTAGAAGATCGAGGAACTTAATAGCATCGAAGAAGAAGAAGAAAAAGAAGGAGAACTACCACCGGGTAATTTGTTTACAAAACTTTATTGAAAATTACACATGATTTACAAAAATATTTTAGGGTTTAATTAAACATTTTAGGGTTTGATTGAGCATAACATTTGATTAAACATAACATGGCTAGATCGAAACTCACTTTGATTCCGTGTACTACTACTTGATTTCTATCTGTACATGTCTCACTACAAGCTAAAATTTCATTTGCGCCATTAAGTTCCATTAAGGGTCTGTTCAATATCCATTATCACAAAGACTTCATATGCTTGGACGTATTAGACACTTCCTTCAGGCACACTAACATATAAAATTCAACCCGCATGAAAAATATTGGTGAACTTATATTTGTGTGACTGAAATGGTTTATCATAGTTCAGTATTTTAGTTGTTTTCCCTTGTGATATGGCTTTAATAGTTCCATAATCTGCATACTTTCAAGCTCATAACATACTTACAGTACTCTTTTATGTTTACAGCACTTGGCCCAAAACCAAAAATTCAGAAACATAGGAAATGCATCGATGTAGTTCCAGGCAGCTCAAAACTCTTCGTATGGAAACATTGGCAGCGGCGCAACTGCATATGGAGTCTCTTATGTACATTCTGGAGAGTGTTCTACACGCGGCAGGATTACCCATCGGTCATTTTGAGAGTGTTGTGTCTGGATACGGAGTACCTCAAGCATGGAAAAGTTCACATTCTGCAAATGTTGTACCAACGTATGAGGATACTCACTTGGGTGGAGGCGAGAGTATGGAACATAATGTGATTCCGTTCCAAGCATATCTTGGCAACGAATTTATCCAAAGGCAAAGTTAGTTTTGTTGAAAAGTCTGGAATTTTTGATGTGTGACAATGAGCTAGTGATTTTTTCTGGGATTTTTTTATCAGTTTTTGCACCAAATAAGAGACATGGCTGACTGCCCATATTATGTAGTTAAGTCTTTTTTCTAGTTGCCTATGCTTATTACGTGAAGTTTAGTTTTTATGCTGTCCTTTTGTAAACTCTTGAGTTTTCATACAATCTCAGTTTCTGCAGTCTGATAATGAACTCAGAACTGCCTGTCCACATGGAACTGCAATAGGGAAGTGCACATTTTGCTATTGGTACACCAACAAATTGGAATTCTTGCCAAAGAAGAAGCGATCTCAATGAGAAATTGCCAATTAATATTCTATGTTTATAAGCTGATACATATAGAAATATTTACGCAATCTTTTTTATTTATTGAGCGAAAAGTATATATACACTTAAATGGAGAGACATCAGAAAGCCTAACCCCTACCTTAACTAAATACATAAACGAAATGAAAGGAAACTGGTAGTCATTGAATTGCCAGGGCCAACATACTTTTCTTTGTTGGGTCTGCTTTCGACTAGATAACTCTATCTTCATTCTAACTGATTCAGGTACCACCACGTTTCCAGCTTGGTCATGGTATGCATCAAAGTCCAAAATTTCTGCAGAAATCATAGCAAAATACTGAGACAGGAAGCTATATACTAACTGACATTTTCCATAGGAAAAACACCTAACAGTAGTATACAAAAGATTGACCCAATATGCACTACCGCACTGCCTTACAATCAAGAATCCACTAACAAACTACAAATTTTAACTTAATTTAAAAAAACTAATAAGAATGTTTTCTAACCAAGCAAAATCTGTGCATCGCTCCATCAAGCAAAACATGTGTATAGATCCATCTGATTTCTCAAACCCCGCTTTTCCTCAGCAAAACTGTAATTTGAAGATGTCGTGAAACAAAGAATTGTTCGACATAAAATATCTACCCGTTAAGTGTGTATTAACTATGCAGAGTAAAGTAGAAGCTTTATATGCATGCATTATCGCAGTATCGCAGAGTTAACTCAGCAACTCAAGGATTAACTTTGAAGGATGGAGACAACATGCGGCACAGTGCACATACAAACGGAACACGCATTATCATATTGGGTCACAATAATACCTTGAAAGGGCTAAAACTAGAGGGAACCAGATGATTTGACAACCATATGATTTTCTGGATCAAGTAATTCACTAACACAGAGGACTACTTTTTCATTTTCATTAAACTTATGCATTAATTTGATTCATATGAGCCTACATTTTAACTATGCCTTCAATCCAATGTAACTTCCTACAACATCTCTATTGTTTTTCTTTTGGCTCAATCAAATTAAAGAGTGTAGGGATAAATGTACACAATACCGCTTTAAGCTGGTAGAAAAGAGTTCTCACACACATGAAGGTACTCAGAAAATTTGTCGTTTTCTTCATTGTCCTACTAAGAAAAATCAAATACTTGAAAGTTGATGCTGTTTTAAAAATCTAAAGTTGAAAGGAAAACCCATATAAGTTGCATGCTATCATGGCAAATATTATCAAGCTCGAAGCACTCAAATTAGGTAGTGAGAATGCACACACCAGTTCAGTTTAATTGGTCAACACCAAATTTGGCGAATAGCAACACTATGTAGCAACGGTAGTGCTGCCGTTGCGGAATTTTTGGGTCGTTGCGGAATTCCGAAACATAAGGTTTTCTGTTGCGACTTGCCGTTGCTCTTTTTTTGCGCGTGTTGTGTACGTGTGCGGCAAAAAACACCTCCCCACACTTTTAGGATATTTATGCCCAAATAGTTATCATTATAGGTTGTTTTCCGCCCCTAGCTTCAAGTGTGTGAAGAGAGTGTGTGCCATAAACACCTCTCAACACTTATAACCCTAAATCGTTTCTCACTTTCATTTCCATTTTCATTTTCAGAGAGAAAGAGAAAGAGCGGGAGAAAAAAAGACAGAGCGAGAGAAGAAAAAATTCTAGGGTTCTTGTGAGAAAAATTTTAAGGGTCGAATCGAAGGAAAAGCTTTCATCTGGTGAGAAATCGCAACCCTAATCACAACTATCACAAATTTCACAATTTTTTTTCAGTTTTATTTGTTCTTTGTTTTGCATGTATGATTGGGGTTTGGGTTATGCGGTTTGGGTTTTATGAATTTTATTTCTAGGGTTTGTGCATAAATTTCATTTTTAGGTTTTTTTTTATATGGGTTTCTATTTATTTTTCTGGTTTGAGTTTGTTAATAATTTATATATGGGTTTCTAGGGTTTTCTTAATTGAGTTTGTTAATGTTTAATTTCTAGGGTTTTCTGAATATATGGGTTTCTATTTTTTTTCTGATTTTAAGTTTTGTTTAATACTAACAGATGTTGCTATTGCTATTGTTATTGCTATTGCTTGATAAATCTGTGAAATTGATAATAGAATGTGCTGGTAGAATGTGCTAGGTGAGTATGGCAGGTTATTATGGATGTGAAATTGTGTGGATGTGAGTTTGTGCTTATGTATTTGTTAAATGGAGGTTATTATGGATTCCTTGGAGCTTTAGCTGAGGCTAGGTTGGTGATTCACTCTCTTACGTGTGAGATGATAGTTATTCGGTGTTATGAAATGACCAACTTACACGTAGGAGAGTGAATGTACCAACAGATGTCGCTATTGCTCCTGAATCTAAACCATATAGCATATGACAGGATTATGACAAGATTATGATTTATAACTTTAATTGCTTGAAATCAGTTTGTGATATGTGCTGGTGATAGCTATTTTGCAGATTATTATGGCAGAAATAGAGGTAGATGAAAATGGACTACCCACTGGCGACTTGACAACTAAAATGGGTCATTTTAAGGGCTCCTTGATACGTACTCATATCCCTATCTCCTACCAAAATTGGAGGCAGGTGCCGATGAAGGATAAAATTGATGTCTGGCGGCAGCTAAAGGTATATCCCCTAAAATTTCTGAATTTGTTTAGGTTCATAGTTTCTGGTTAATACCTTGAGATAGTAATTGGTGTGGTTTTGGTTTCAGGACCAATATGGAATTCCTGATACTTCAAGAAAGACTACTATAAAGGCGATGGCTGAACCATGGAGGAGACTCAAGTTTGAGTTGCGAAGAAACTACTACGATACTTGCAACACCCATCAAGAAAGACTGCTGAATCCTCCTGAAATAAAAGAAGAAGACTGGGTGGCATTCTGTGAGTATGAGAAGACTCCGGAAGTAGTGAAAAGTATAGTAGAACATAAGAGAAAGAGGGAAGGCTTTAAGTACAGCCATACCTCAGGTCGCAAACCCCATAGCCGGGTGAAGCGTGAACTGGTAAAAAATTTCAACTATTCTTGAATTATCACTGCTTTAGCTAGTTGTATGTGTTGATATGAACATGATGATAGTTGTATGTGTTTATAACTTGATATATGTTGCATTGGATTTTCAGGAGAAGACAAATCCTGGAAAGATAATCACTACTTCTGATGTGTGGCTTGAAACCCATAAACAAACTGGTGGTACCATTCTACCTAGCGCGCAACCCTACTATGTAAGTCAGATATAAGTTTTATACTTTTTAAAAGATACTTAGTAACTGAAAGAATAACTGGTTTTGGTAATCGACATTTCAGGAAAAGCTGAAGAAGGCAGAAGAAGAAATCCAACAAGCACTTGAAGCTGGTACTCCTGTTGAAACTGAAGATCCACTGGTCAAAGCTTTTGGATCAGATGGTCACATAAGGGTATGTGGTTGTGGTCCTATTTCTCGTACTGCATATGATCTATCCGCTCCTGCGCGTGCTAAAGTAGATGAACTGAAGTCTAAGGATGGAGAGCTGAGGGCAGAGGTTAAGGAGCTAGGTGGCAAAATGGAGTTTATGATTGAAGGCTTCGTAACATTGTGCAATGTTATCAAGGAGATCCAAACTGGACAATCTTCTTACATTGGGTCTAACCACCAGGACAGTTCATCCGGTTCACCTGCAGCCATCTATTCTGCATCAAATCTTCTAGTTGCTAATGCTGAGCATGCAAACATCTCCCCCACTCCTAGAAATGCAGCTGCTGAAATTGCTCAAGGGAATGGTCTTGAAGATTTGTCACCTGCTCGATCAGCAGTAGGTGGTAGTGGTGCTAAAGCAGTTGGTGGTAGTGGTGCTAAAGCAGTTGGTGGTAGTGGTGTTACAGATCAGAGAGTTTCATTGAAGAACTTGGATGGTGATTTGCTAGGGGTACACTTTGTGTCGGTGAGCAGGGACTAATCTGTCACAACGTACCTGTTGCTGAGTCGAATGTCAAAGTGTTGTTGGATCACATTTACCTGCCAGAAGATCCCACCATCAAAGCCAACAAGCTTGCTAGGAAATTTAAAGAAGTTGGAGTTGGAGGGTTTTGTGTTCATCCAAAGAGTAACACGACATTTCATTAGATTGGTCGCCGTGTTTTTTGAAGATGTCTGCCATCATCGTGGTTTATAACTGACTTACTTTTATGGCTTGTTTTTTAGTTTGCTAGACCTATGGTAAAGTTTATGGAGTTCAGGGAAACTTTTATGGAGTTCCTTTTTTTTGGGTAAAGTTTGATGCAGTTTGAACTGGTTTTTTTTTTTGGGTTATGTAAAGGTTGAACATGTTAACTGCTTGAATATATATATGTTTTGGTTATGTCTATATTGGTGTGTGACAGGGAATGGATGGGATATTGCAGGTTTTGGGGGTACCAGAAAATTGCAGGGTATTGTGCCCTGGGAATTGCAGGGCAGTTTGATTTTTTTTTATAGTAAATCTAAGGGTAGCAACGGAATTTTTACCGTTGCCAGTTTAGATGCTTACACCCCACAAAATTATGCCTTAAAGGTTTTCCACCCCTAGACTATGAAGCGTGTTAAATTCGCGTGTGACATCAACCTTAAGCGTGCTAAAGTGGCGTGTGCGATGGATCTCTTATCCATTTAGATCTCTTATCAACCTTATCCCCTCATTTTTTTGGTTTTTAGTTTTTCGTTTTTCATTTCTCTGCGAGAGAGAAGTTAGGGTTTGAGGGTTTCTTCACCTCTGCGAGAGAGAAGTTAGGGTTTGAGTTTCATTTTCTTCATCTCTGTATCTTTGAGTTTCATTTTCTTCATCTCTGTTTCATTATTTTTCGTTTTCTTTTCTTCATAGTTAGGGTTCATCTGGTTTCTTTTCTTTTCATCTGGTGTTGCGAAGACAAGTTAGGGTTCATCTGGTTTCTTCTTCAATTTTGTTGGTACGGTTTTGATCTTCAGATTTGGTTTGTTGGAATGGGTGTTTGTATTTGGTCTTAATGTTTGTTGTCATTTCTAGGGTTTGTTAATAAATTTCGTTTCTAGGGTTTTTGTGATATGGGTTTCTATTTTTTTTTCTGATTTGAGTTTGTTAATAAATTTTATATGGGTGTCTAGGGTTTTATTAATTCAGTTTCTAGGGTTTTTTGATTTGAGTAAAACTGTGGAACTCTGTTTGTGTTTGGTAGTAGTT
Organism: Papaver nudicaule; assembly: GCA_023529015.1. Lineage (NCBI taxonomy): Eukaryota > Viridiplantae > Streptophyta > Magnoliopsida > Ranunculales > Papaveraceae > Papaver > Papaver nudicaule. The sequence continues at coordinate 14,581 of JAJJMA010246081.1, forward strand.
ATTTGAGTAATCCTGTAGAAGTTTGTGTTTGATTTGAGTAACATGAATCAGATGAATCACATGATGTGTTTGTGTTGGTGGTTGTTGTTTGTTGGAATGGGTGTTTGAATAGGAATTTCTAGTTGTATGGGTTGTTTTGTTGTTTAGGTATTGAGATATGAATCAGGATTTGGTCTTAATGTTTGTTCATGTTTGCTGTTAATATCTAGATAATCTGTTGTCTGTGTGTTTGTATTTTGCAAATGAAATTGATATGATATGGGTCAATATGGTTTGGTGGTAAATATTGAGCTACTTCTAGGCTCATTCTCTTCTAAAATGAGAATTCTGTCGTTAACTTAAAGGGATTCGGCACCCTACCACTAGACTATATTGCCTAATTGATTGATTTCTGTCTTTTCTTAAGTCATAGAAATGTTGTTAACATCTGGATAATCTATTGTGTGTGAGTTTGTGTGCAACAAATATGTTAGATATCATTTGTTATAGTTTGTGTGCAACAAACATCTGCCTAATTTATATAGTCATATCGATTGTTGTCTTTAGATATCATTTGTTGTAGTTTGTTTTGCATATGTTATACCTTAGGTGATTATATAGTTGATTTGGTTGTCTAAATGATAGAACAACAAATTGTTGTTCTCATCAGGACTCCATAAATCTTCTATTTTTTTCTTTATCACTTGCTGGTAAAGAAGTAGTAGAAGGTTTATGGAGTACCTTGATGAGTGCGCCTTTTTGTTGTATCGCCTATTTTGTTAAATCTTCTATGATTCTACTTCTTTCATTATTACTTGTGGTAGTAAATAAGTAGTGGCAGCAAATTGTCGCGTGCTCCTCAACACTCAAACCTTCTTTTTTTTTTTTTTTTTATCACTTGCTGGTAAAGAAGAACAAGAAGAAGGTTTGTGGGTACAAGGAGTGCGCCTTTTTGCTGCTTAGGTAGTAAGTCGCAGCAAATTGTTGTTCGCGGCCAACCTGCCAAATCCTCTACTACTATCATTATCACTTTGTGGTAGTATAGAAGTAGAGGGTTTGGAGGTTTGTGGCCGTGTGCGCCTTTTTGCTGTTTAGGTAGTAAGTCGCAGCAAATGATTGTTCTTGTGCACCCCAAATCATTGACTTTTAGATGATATTTCTGAAGTTTGATTTTGTGTAAAATTTCAGATATGTCAAGTGTGGCTGATAAGAGGTGGATGACTTTTAGTCGCAAGTCGAATACATACATACAAGGTGTAAGGTCATTCATTTCTTTTCTCCGCAATAAAGGTGGAGGTTTGTTCTCATGCCCTTGTGTTGTTTGTAGAAATGGTAAAAGATTGAAGTCAATTGATGAAATAGATTATCATTTGCTCAAAAATGGAATGCTTCAGGCTTATACGATCTGGAGTTTTCATGGGGAAACCTTAGGAGTAGGACAACATAGTCATAACATTACTACTCATACTGTGGATGTCGAAAATGTAGCGGATAATGTATGTTTAGCTGATGAGAATGATGATTCTGGTGTGAATGTTGAAGTTAATCCTAATCTAGGTGTAGATGAGAATGTTGATTCTGGTGTCAATATTGAAGCAAATCCTAATGTAGGTGCATATGAGAATGTTAGGTTACACAGTAGGAAAGAAAGAAAAAATTTTGCATATGAGCGTGCTAGAGAACCGTTATACCCTTCATGTTCTAAAGGAAAGACAGCATTGTATGCTGCTATTAGACTCAATAACATAAAGACCCAATATGGGTTTTCTGACAATGGTACTACTGCTCTCTTAGAATTGATGAAAGAGTTGCTTCCTGATGAGAACACATTGCCGTCTAAGTACCCTGACATAAAGAAAATGATCCAAGAACTAGGTATGGATTACATAACATATGATGCATGTGTAAATGACTGCATTTTATATTGGAAAACTGAGTCGACATTGGTTAAGTGTCCGGTTTGTCAAGAACCTAGGTATAAGAAGGTTTTTAATGATGAGAGGAAACTTACACAAGTGGCTCAAAAGACTTTAAGGCATTTTCCGTTGATTGCGAGGCTGCAGAGGTTTTATAGTGTACCGTGGATAGCAGAGGCATTTCTGTGGCATTTCAAAGCAAAGTCAGATATTAATGTGATGCGTCATCCAGTCGATTCTTCGGCTTGGCGATGTGCAGATAACTTTTCTCCTGAGTTTGCCAAGGAACCAAGAAATGTCACACTTGGGATCTCAACCGACGGCTTCAACCCAAATGGATGTTTTGGTGCAAGTCACAGTTGTTGGCCGGTTATTCTGTGTCCGTACAACCTTCCTCCTTCGTTGTGTATGAAAAAAGAGTTCTCGATGTTATGTTTGTTAATATCTGGCCCAAAAGCACCAGGTAGAAGTTTACTTCCCTTCATTTCTTTGTTTCTGCAAGTTCTCTGAAAATATATTCTGAATTTTTGCATGTTAACATGTATGTGTAGGTAAAGATATTGATGTTTATCTACAACCACTGGTAGATGAGCTCCTTGAGCTGTGGAATAAAGGTGTAATGACATACGACTCCTCCAGCAAGTCTGAGTTTATTTCAAAAGCAAGACTTTTGTGGGCTATTCATGATTTTCAGCTTTGGGTACGTTATCTGGATGTGTGACTCATGGTTATTATGGGTGTCCTACTTGTGGAGAAGGTACAGTTGCTGAATGGCTGCCTTACAGTAAGAAGATATGTTATATGGGTCACCGGAGATGGTTGCCAGCGAAGCACAAATTTCGATATGATAAATCAAACTTTAACGGATCGGTAGAGCATGGTGAAGCTCCATGGCCAATGACAGGAGAAGAAATTAAAGATAAGGTAGCAGATATCACAATTAAGAAGGGCAAGGGGAAACAACCAGCAGCAGATAAGAAACGTAAAAGGAAAGCGGCAGTGCAAGATGAAGATGTTGCAGATGATCACACCCTGTTTTCTCACAGGTCTATTTTCTTCATGATTCAATGTATTTACTTTAATTATATCTCAGAACTTATACGTATAAAACAGACTTATTTATTTTGTTATTTTCTTGCAGGTCTATTCTATATGATTTGCCGTATTGGGCAGCACATGTGGTTCGACATCAAACAAATGTCATGCATACCGAGAAGAACATAACTGAGCATATTGTCAACACTCTGATGGGAAGTAGCAAGTCCAAAGATGGTCCTAATGCACGTAAAGATATGGAAGCCATGGGGATTAAAAAGAAGATGTGGTTGGGTGCTGCTGATCCCAAGACTGGTAAAACAACTATTGAAGATGGAACTTTTGCGATGACGAAGAACGAGAAGATTCAATTTTGTACTACTCTGAAGAACTTAAGTGTGCCCACTGGTTTCTCTTCCAATCTTCGCAGAATCGTTAGCATTACTCCTCCCGAGCTCAAGAATTTCAAGTCTCACGATTACCACGTTGTGATGCAAAATTTGCTTCAAATCCTGGTTCATCTTGCGACTTCACTGCCTAAGGATCTACGAATTGCTCTTCTGCGTATAAGTATTTTTTTCAAAATTTTGTGCGCCAAGGTTATTAACAGAGAACATCTTGTAAAAGCTAAATCTAGTTTGGTGGAAGCAATGTGTGTATTGGAGAAACACTTTCCTCCGTCTTTTTTCGTTATTAGTATTCACTTGATGGTGCATCTGGCGGATGAAGCTTTAACATGCGGTCCTGTCAGATTCAGGTGGATGTATCCGTTTGAGAGGTAAATGCCATCTTTTTCTCTTTTTAGTTTCTATTTTCTTGATTTGGACTTGTACTGAACCCTTGGCTTACTGAGTTTTGTAGGTTAATGAAAACTTTCAAGAATTTGGTGCGTAACAGAAGATACATTGATGGCTGCATTGCAAGAGGGTATACATTACGCGAAGCTAGCTTATACTGTATGAAGGACCTGTCAAAAGATGGTGACGGTACTCATAAACATAGTCGACAGGCCTTTATGGATGACGACGATGAGTTTGCAGATGAGATGCCGTTGAGTAAAGGTAAAACATTTACTTTAACTGATGTACAGTTTGAACAAGTGCGCAAATGGATTCTGTCCAAGTATGTGGGATTAGACGAATGGGAAAGGTATACTTCTTCATTACTTTTTCATGTTTAATGTTATGGCATTGTATACATTTTTGTAATTCTGAAAGCATTTAATGTTCTAAGACAATGAGTTGGTGGATGTCATTGTAGGAAGTATGATGTTTATGTCGACAGCTCCAAAGATGATACCGTAAAGAGATTTCATATATGGTTACGCGACGAGGTATAAGCTCAAAAGTTGTTTATAAAGTTGTTGGCAGTTGTTTATAAAGTTGTTTATAAAGAATTCTAGTTGTTAGTAAGTGATTAACTGATTCACAAATCTTCTTTTTGCAGTTGCTGGCAGCCAAAGAAAAAAATTCAGTACTTTGGCGACTAGTGCAAGGACCCCAGTTCAAGGCT
>JAJJMA010246090.1:0-17180 GCA_023529015.1 Papaver nudicaule
CCGACGAGATTGTTACTGATACGAAACGCCATGGTTTTTGATTTTTTCTGTGAAATCAAATGCTGTAAGAATTGATAATAATGGAGAAGAAGATGGGATTGAGAGAGTATATATATATATATATGTGAGAATGGGTACTGGCGGTTTTGGGATGCTTCTGGGTAATTTCTGGAGTGTCAGTTTAGGAAAGAAAATTTGGAATGGCATGTGAACGATTTTTCGTACGCGGTTATTAGTGATGAGGTGGAGGGTTTTTAGGAATTGATCGTTTTTCACGCCATTTCGGACCTGGGATGCACTGACGCGGCTGTTTAGGGGGAGTGTCCGCGTCTGACCCGTGCTGGACGCGGGACGCGGCTACGACACGGTAACGACGCGTGTCAAATACGCACGTGAGCGCGTCACACGTGATTTCTGTTTTGGACGCAGTTTGGACACTGCCGGGACACGAGAATCATATATAGGACGCGTTCCATGAACACCAAAATTTACAGTAAAATTTACAAATGAGATCTATAGATGAGAATCATCAACCAAAGTTTACAATAAGATTAACAATTATGAAACTAGATCTAAACAGATGAGAATCATCAACCCAAATTTACAGTAAAATTAACAACTTGTAAAACCAGATCTAAACAGGTGAGATCTATTCTGCAAATCAAAAAAAAAACTTAACTAAAAACCCATCCCTACCAGAAACACCACCGTCCAAATCTCTCTTCCTCCCAGTTAGTTTTTTTCGATTCACACTTCAAATTCCATTATCCCTACTAATAATTGTCTGTTGCAATATCTCCAAGAAAATAATATGGTTCAATCTATACAAACGTGCGGATAAGTCATTGAAGATGAAGAAGGCGGAGAAGGGGAAAGAAGAGAAACGTAATAAATTATCGTAAGAAAGAATTGTCTATGCAAGTGTAAATATCCTTGGTTTTTTAAATATACACCCACGTGTAGATCATGCATATAATTCTTTTTTTTTTTTTTTTTAATAGGAAAGGAAATTCAATTAGCTTCAACCATGAGTTTACACTGAGGTATCCAAGCTAAGACAAGTACTCAGCCATCCTTGGTTTTTTAAATATACACTCACGTGTAGATCATGCATATAATTCCACTTGTTAGCTTCGTCATCCAAAATCATTAGGCATTGAACATATAAATAAATTGGCCTCTTGCCTAATTTTCTCTTTTTATTTCCTCTGATTTCCTTTAGTTTATTTCAAAGCCTATATTACACCACTAATCTGTATATAATTTTTATAATATAATTAATACATACAAACGTGTCCGTGTCCTATATTTTTTGGAGCTTGCTCGTGTCCGCGTCTGTGTCGTGTCGTGTCCGCGTCACCGCGTCCGTGTCTGTGCAACCCAGTTTCGGACCTTTACCTACCGGACCACTGGACCGTGTGGTGCCCTTAGTTTGACTTTGGATGGTCAATTTTACAAGTTTTTTTTTTTTTTTTTTTTTTTTTTTTTTTTTTTTTTTTTTTTTTTAATTTATACACGCCAGCTTTGGTTGATTTTTATTTAATTTTTGCATAATTTTGCTTGACTTGTATTTAGGATTTCTCATTTTGTACTACTATTGTTTCTCCCTTCTAATTATGAATGTTTTTTCTATTGAAATTAGATAAATATAAAGCATATCGGTGTGGTGGTTGTTATAATAAAAGCGGTAGAGTTATTGGATGATGACATCAATGTAGATAATTTTGCCAATTTTTTTTTTATTGAGATTACATAAATAGAAAGCGTGTCGATGTGGTTGTGATGGTTGGGTCATTGAATGATGATATTAATATAGGGCATTTTGCAAATCCTACTTGTAATGAAGGAGACCACTTACCCCAAAAACGTTTATACTCGAAAGGAAGCAACTAAGTGGAGATTGACGGTTTTTGATTTGTCGTTTGATAAACATGAGAGTATCTTCCACTTTGTTTGCGGTTTGGGAAAGATTTATTAGGTATCCTCTGCTTTCTTTGTCGTTCGGGAAGAAAATTGTCATATAAAATTACACATGGCACTTGGTTAGTCGTTTAATCTGTTTTGAAAGAGTTTTCTTTGGTGAGAAAATCATTAGTTCAACCTAGTCGTCTTTCGGAACGAAGGAGATAGTGTGCTTTTACGCACTACACGTAGCAAATGCTTTTAGGTTTTGGTTTTGTCTCAGCTTGAAACCAGACACCCTGACACTTTATTTCATTAAAATTTGGGAATTCTTATTTTCTTAATTTACACTCGTAATACATACGCCAAATATTTTTGCATTGTATTAAATATAACGAAACAACACCAATTTTTATGAAAATTAAAGAAAAATGTCAAAGTTTTCAAGGTTAGTTCTGAATTAAGGAACTAAATTTTTATATTGTCTCTCGACTTGCTAACTCATCTTGGTGAGTTTCTCGTTCATGGACCAAGACCGTGAATTTTGGCCGACTGCATTGGATGATAACAAACTACCAGAATTCATGGTTAAATAAGAAAAAATTAGATAAGTATATGTCACTTTTTAAATAATTCTAGCAGTTTATTTATGCATATTTTAACAATTTTCTTGTGAATTTATTTTTCATTTATTATTGGTCTTTAGACTCTGTACGTCCGGATAGGTTTCCATTCTGGCTTTAACCCTAATCCATGGACAATCTAGATGACTCTTGAAAACCAAAGTGCAACATAAAAATGGTATACTTGGAGCAATATTTGAGATTTTCATTAGGTGTACTACTGTTACATACCCCTATTGGGCTATACTACTAGACTAGTACTAGTAGTAGTAGTGCCTTAAAGGAATAGTGTCCTTTGTAAAGACCAGGTCAACTACTGATTACTGACTACAGATAAAAGCTGTTCAGAGAAAAGATACGACACGGCTATCCAGAAGATATTTTTGGATATAAATAATGATTTGTACTGGTTCTTTTCCTCGGGGTAAGTTGAAGTATTATTTTTTATTATTTAAATTTTGAATCAAAATTGAATTTTGGAAGTGGAATTGAAAACAGAGAAAGAGAAAGACCTTTTTCCCGTTTGGCAGTTGATTAAGTCGTGAGATGAGAGAGCGTAGTCTTTACACTTTTGCTAGTTGCAAAATTTTGGTAGGGACGCAGGTTACACATCGCTATGGTCATGGCTGCATTTCAATGAAACTTGGGCCGTATTTTCTCCCGTGGAAAATGCGTCATGTCACCGGTTCCCTCTTTCCCCGCCCACGTGACATCTTTCTATTGGCTTCTTCAGGGCCGTCTTAAGGACAAGGCCATCTAGGCGGCCGCCTAGGGCCCCAAATTTTTGGGCCCAAAATATTATTATTTTTTTTTTTTTTTTTTTTTTACATCGTTATAGGTGGAACCACCCAGCTGGACTGGCTCAACTACCAGCCAGCCGCCACTCCCCAGATTCACTTAGTATCTGTACGAGAACCTTTTGGAACTCATGTTTTGCTAACTAAGACAAGAGCCAGTGTGCTGCAAGTTATTTCATGCATATGCTGTGTATATTTATAATATACCATGAAAATAACTCAAAGTCAAAATTGACTCACTGTAAAATCTCATAGAAACAAATTTACTTTCCAAATCATATAAAATTATTTGGCCTCGTACGGTTGCACTGTTTGTAAAATTTACCTCAAAATTTTGGGCGGCCTTCGGCCGCAATTCCTCAATATTTTAACTGCAGAGAATTATATTTTTTTGTCCGCCATTATATCGAAATATTATATTTTTTAAGGATTTTTTTCTTGCTATTTAAATGTGTCTATTCATACAGAACTTTTTCCATTCCAATGTACATTGGTTTAAGTCTTTTGCTAAAGCGGAATATAAATTCACCTATTAAAAGGCCCTAAATTTTGAGTTCGCCTAGAGCATCCCAAAATTGTAAGACGGCCCTGGGCTTCTTTTTAATGTGTTCGAGCAACATGGTTCTCCGTACTGAGTATCGGTATTGTGTCTGATATTGTGACATCGTTGATAGTGCCATTGGTATTGGAAACGTTTTTTAGTTCTTTAATTCAGTCTGTGGCGAGAAATCCGTCAGGCAAAACAACTCTTTGGATATGCAATCTTAGGTTTCGCTCTGACAGAAGCGATTGTTCTGTTTGCTTTAATGATGGCATTTCTAATCTTGTTCGTGCTCTGATCCCTCCGGGACTGGACTGAACTATACTATAACGAACTCTGTTCACCCCATATAAAAAGGATAAAAATTAGGGATATGTGTTTAATCTCCATTTTGAAAAAAATTTATTGTCGTCCTACATTATACAAATTTGCATAGTTAGATGCGAATACAATAAGTTAATTAAATTAAAGACTCCGAAAGATATTGCAAATCAAATTAACTATTACATTAAATATGATTGAGCATATTTCATTTTGTTCGCTGAATATAACAATAATGTGAAAAAATGCTAAAGTTCAGTTAACTTCTTCTTCTGAATTTGGATAACTAATCGATTCTTAATTTTGCCTTTTTTTTCTTCTTAAAAGTGAAAATTTTCACTCAATCAACCAGCACTTTTACAAGGAACAACCTCATTACAGAAAGATAAGTCTCAACAAGAATGGCAAGTTGTTGTGAGCAACAAAAGTGCATAGAAATAATAGAGAAAGTTGAACAATCTTTAAACTAACTAAACTAACAACTCTAAAATCGGGATTCACACCATTCAGTCCATCAATTTTAATTCTTTCTAGGTTTAGATGGTTTTGGTTTGAAAGAACTAATTTCTTTAAAACCAAATAGCAATCATGTACAAGTTAGGAGAGTTAAGATCGTTGAGTAATCCATCCATCTCACAGGGGTTCGCTGGTACGACAAAGCACTAATTGCATCCACACCTAGGACCATTTCTAGTCAAGTAACAGAGTAACAGAAAAGAAACAAAATCAATAAACCCCACTGGTGATATAGTATAGAATCTATAGATGTTGTTTTCTTGGAAGGAGTTGTGTTTGTTGATCTTAAAATTATTCTTGTGATTGTTGATGTAGTTTCTGTGATTTGGGTTGGTTCCTCTGTGATTGTTGTTGTTGCTGTTGTTGTAGTAATTATTGTTATTACCTCTGCCATTTTCGAGACTGATGATGTTGTGGTTACTATTATAAATCTTGTTGTAGGTGCTTGAGAAAATAGGAGGCTGAAGCCAATTCAGCAAAATAAGTTGTCATATGGTTGAGACGTAGAGACTTGAGAGATTTTCCCGTAAAAAGAATATTTAAAACTCCCGTAAGTCAAACCCCCTAGCCCCCCCCCCCCAAAAAAAAAAAAAAAAAAAACCACCACACACACACACATTTTTCAGCAGCAAAAGGTAAAAGAGGAAAGCTAAATTTGGAAAGGTTGGCTCAGATCTTCAAACTAATATCACGTTTTGTAGATGAAACTTCAAATGATCCTTTTAGTCCGTCAATACACTCATACATTGGATGTTGAGAATGTTGATCGTAATTCCGTTCAATTTACATTTTGAACAAAGATTGATTAGTAAATGACAGTTAATGCATTCCCCATCTTAAACTAAAATAATAATAATAATAATAATAATAATAATAATAATAATAATAATAATAATAATAATAATAATAATAATAATGGCGTATGTTATTATTATTCAAGCTGGGGTTGGAGCCCAGCTTGTAGCTCGGCTCCCCGCTCGTAATGTGTAAAACTCTTTATTTTTCAAATAAGATGGCGTTTATAATAATAATAATTCTGAGAAGAAAGGCTAAGATGTTTTACTAAAAAGAAAAAGGATATTTACAAGCGTACAAGTGCCCCCAAAATGTCAAGCTTCATAGTTAATCAAAATTGATTGTTGTCTTCCAATGAATGAACAGTTTACACAAAGGGTGTTGCTCCAAACACCTACCAGTTGATTTCCAAAGAAAAATGCCCGCCTTCACTTCATTAACCGCAACAGTTTCACTTCTTTGAAGCTTGTTAGCCATAATTATTTTATTCCTCTCCCCCCAAATTACCCAACAAATAGCAAAAATTGTTAGACATTGTCCGGTCAAACCCACTAGCGTTGGTATGTCAAGCTAGTTGTCAGTTTTAGGTGTCAAAACTCAATTCTTGATTTAGCCTACTAGAGTTTAGATTTCAGAATTGGGATATAGACAAAGTAGTAGAGACCTTGAAGACGAAGACTGTGAAGACAAAGAAGACATCAATTATTCTTCATCGACAAAAGGTTAGTAGGAGTTATGACTTTATGGAAATTCTTCTATTCTACTTTCTCTATTCTTTCGAAATATAGTCGACTACTTTAGTAGTGATAATAGCGATTGAGATCGTATTCTTGTGTAACGTGGCCTTGTGTCATGATCAGTATTTGATCCCACAAATTACTGTGACCAATTCGCTTGGAGGGCTTGAGTTGGTCTCTGCTACATCCCAGACCGAAGTCTTATAGTAGGCTAATGTTTGTAGTCAGTTTGTACTGGGCGGTGTTCAATCTGGACGAGGTCCCGAGGTTTTTCTGCAAGGCAGTTTCCTCGTTAAAAAAATCTCTGGTGTCTTGTATGCTTTTACTTTCCGCATTATATCTCTGATTATATAATTAAAGCACCAAGTAGTATGTTATCCAATAATTGTAGAGTTTAACTCCAAAGTCCCAACTTTGTCGAGTTGATCCCCAAGATCACAACTCCAGTTATTAGAGTTTGGATATTGATTTTTGAGCTCGTCCAAACTTAAACCATAAGACTCACGAGCCAAAACGAAAAGTTGGTTGTATTTCGGTACCCCTCCTTTTTCAAATATCACTAAGGACGTATATTTCTACCTCTATTTCTGCCTATAGTAAAATATTCTAGACTTTGTGTGCAAAGTTATAATAAAGACGTAAACGGTTCACAGTTTCGGGATGAGAATTACAAAGACAACATATATGGGATTTGGAATAACACAACCTTTCCTTAGCAGGTTATCAATAGTTGGTATAGCATTCTGAGACCACACAAAGAATTGAATCTTGTGAGCCACAAATTGAATCTATATGCAGTTGCAGGGGACAACAATATGGAGGTTGTTTTGAGTTACAATCATAACATGATTTTGTAGTAAACCCTAAAGTATATTGGAATGAAGTTCATCGTCTTCTGCAGAGCACTGGAGGATGTACCAATGTTAAGAACAGATATGTGACTTCAGTGTGTTTTTACGTGAAAAACATTGTACTGCAAAAGAGTACCTTTGTGTTCGAGATCAAAATCAAACAGAACAAACCTAAACCAAGTCAATGGCCGTTCAAGTCTTGCTTCGGTCACATAAAGGATAAGGGTTGATCTAGGGAAGGAAACAGTGAAAGAAATGAGATTAGGTTGATTCTATGGAAGAATGTGTGTTTTGGGGTGTAAAACTTCAAGATCTCAGCCGAAATTGTGACTGAAAACTCTTTAAGGCTAATGTGTTGAATACCCAGAATCTGGTTTTCTGGTGTTCTGCCTTTGGAAAATATAGGAGGCCTCTATTTATAATGTGAAACTCACCATGATCTCTCGACAGAGGAAGTGGAAGTCGTGGGAAGGTGGAGAAGTGGAGAACATGAGTTTGCTTCTATAACTGCCAGAGTTGTGTAGAACATGTCCACTGTCTGCCAACTTTCGTAACTTTCCATCATCTCCATCAATTTCGTATCTGTCGTAGACCGCAAGACTAAAATTATCCCCCAGTGTGATATTTTGATATCTCGTGCAAATGATTTACAATGTGGAATTTCAGACAATCACACCATGTTTTATTTCACGTTGGGCTATAATCACTACAAGAAAATTGGCTATCAGCGACAACTCTCATCGTCGCTAAAACTATCATTTTCGTCGCTAATTATATTTACCGACGGTACTTTTTTGTCGCTCAAAACGTCGCTGAAAGCCCGTCGCTAAATGGTTATGGCGACAAAAATTCTAAAAACGTCCCCAAACATGTAGTAGCGACAAAAAAGTTTTATATGGCTAAAAATGGCAAGCTTAGCGACCAAATTGTTTATTATCGCAAACATTATTCCTTTAGCGACGACTATCATCAATCACAAAATTTATTTATTTTGGCGACCAAATCACTTTTGCAGATAAAGGTACCAAACTATCGATTTACCATTTGATTATTTTTTATTTATTTTATCATTTTTTTTATTTATTTTATAGATTTATATATTTAACAGAAAGAATAATATATTAAGTCATCATCATATATCTTTTTCAACAAAATTACAATATTATTATAGAACATTGTTTGAAATTTCTGAAGACAAAATAAAAATCATAACTAACAACAATACAACACCAACTGGTGGTGCGAGATGTTTATGAAGATCTACAAAAATCTAAATACTTCGATCGTGATTACTTCGATCGTGATTTTCATTGCTTCTGGTGTGAAGGATGACGATCCGTCTCCATTGCGGCTGCAAGAAGGAATCCACATTAGAACAAAACAAGATCCCATATATACGAATCAATAATGATTTTGATAGATCGAAAGTAACAAATAAAAGTTCAAAGAGTACCTACTTGAACATCGATTAGATCTTCAATTCTTAGCCTAGAGAGTATTAATTCATCTGTTCATCCCTTCTTTCCTAATTACATCCAAAATATTTTTATTCAAATCTCCAAAATGTAAAGACTCTTTTAAGTAATACAGAAAGTAGAATTAAAAAAAGAAAACAAAAGAAACACAAAAGTTGATGGTGGAGGGTGGCGGCTGATTTTGATGTCGATGGGGTTTGGAAGAAGGAAAGATAGAAAGAAGATGATGGCTAAGTTATTCTCTCAAACTAATATATGGAAATAAAGTGTTAGTGGACAGTTATTGTATTTTGACCCGATAAACATAGTGGGCGGTTTTGGTTATTCGTTGACCGAACTTAAATGGCCATGGTACGAACAAATAAAAGGCTAACTTGTAACCTACTGTTCACCAAGTTCCCGTGACGAATTGCAAATGCTAAATAATATCTTACTTTCAAATTAATTTGTTTATGAATTTGTCTAGCTCGATTTTCATGGCTTTTTCGAAGAGGTGAAAGCTTTCAACACAAATGCAATGGTCAACACAAAACTATATAACTAATCGTTAAAAGTATGATTCTGCGACATAACTAAAGTGTGTCTCTAAAATTTGTCTTTTAGCGGCAATTAATTTTGTCGCTAAAACAAAATTTCAGTGATAATATCGATGTTGGTCGCTGTTTATATGATTTAGCTACAACATAAAATATGGTCGATGTTTATATGTTTTAGCGACAATCTTAGCTACAACTTTTTAAACTTATCGCTAAAGTTGTTATTTTGCGGCCAAAATTTTTATTGTCGCTGTTTATTATATACAGCGACAAAATTTTATTTGTCGCCAGGATTTCGTCGCTGATAGCTTATTTTCTTGTAGTGAATAATGCGACAATATTGTGGCGCCATAGATTTTCTAGAACTGTTGGCGTTAGCTCGTAGCTTAGTGGCCTAGTTAGAAGCTAGCCTAGTTAGGAACTAGCCCAGTTAGGTGTTATCCTAGTTAGGTGCTAGCCTAGTTGCGACACCATAGGCAAGTACCACAAGGATCTTTAATGGCGCGCCCCTGGTAATGGCACGCTCATGGATTTTGCTTGAGAGGCGCCACAAATAGTTTTGTCGGGTGGCGCCACTGATCTTGTTAAGAGGCGCCATTATGGCGCCACAGATTTTACTAAATGGCGGCACAATTGTGCGCTATAGAATTTTGTTGCGTCAGAGTGGTGTCACAAGAGGCCCATGCTCGTTGGCCACTAGTTCCAAAGTTAGGTCTAGCTTTGCCACGCCACAGTTTGTGGTGTCATGGGTGGGATCTCATGTAAATTGGCTGCTGAGCATGATAATATTTTGGTTCGTAGTTTAGGGTATATCATGTCTTATGCCGTAGCATATTTAGGCCATAGTAGGTTATCGCACAAATCCCAGATTGTTATAGTTCTAAGTTAGTTCAGAACTTTGTCAGATGTTTTCTACCAAGACTTGGGCGGAAGCCCGGATTATTTTGAAGGGGACACCCAACAGGGTGAATCTCTATCGATTTTCCACCATAGTGTCGATAAGAAATTTAGTCACGATGTCGAGGAATTCATTCTGGAATGATGTCAACATGGAATGAATCGACGACTTTGCGTGTTGGTGGAACGAGTAGTACTGTGTTACAATACAACTCTTCGCTCAGGATTAGAGCTATTATGAAAGAAGAGATCGCTTGGAGCAAAGTTAGTCTGCATAACATGTTATATTCTGAGGCTGCATAGTATACATCTTAATACCAGATTCTAGTATATATATATATATATACCATAGGTCTAAGCAGGTAGACAATTACCTCTAGAATTCGTAAGGCATAAATTCAAAGAGATTTTACTATTTTATCCCTTCTCAAGATTTCACCATCTACACAGTGATTTCTGAATTTGTGAGATTTCTTCTCAACTTGATATTATTTATTCATCATCTCTTTGACTGAAGCATTTTTCTGTAATGACAATCTGAAGATAACATGAAATTTGTCTTTCAAAATCAGATTGTTCAACCACTTGTCTTTCTAAAATCTAACGGAGTTTCCGTTGTTAATGACAATTGTAGATATTTCTTGAACAATAGGCTTCATTTTCTGAATCCCTTTCCAAACCTTCGCCTGTCTTTGAGGTAAATCCGAATCTCAAACCCACATGTCTTGATTTCTTTTGTTACCTTGCTTTGAATTCCTAAACAAATGATGTTTCTCTCTAGTGAATCTCCATGCCCATTTAGCCAAAAATGCTTTGTTTGCAAGTTTAAGACTCCTAATTCTCTAACCACCTTGCCTCTTTTGTTTACATATCTTCTCCCAAGAGATCCAAGCAATCGTCTTATTGTTAGTTGTTGAACCTCACAAAAAAATCTCTCATGATATTGTTCAACTTCTTCTCCATTAAACAGTGAAATTAGAATAATAAAAAACAACAACGTATTGGCAAGCTAGAAAATGTGTTCTTAATCAACACCACCTTCCCAACTTTAGCGAAATGTTTCTTTTTCAATGGAGATCACACTTCCTCATATTGCAATGTTTCTGCTCAAAGCCCCTACTGAAAAGTCCAAGATATTTCAAAGGAAGTTTCTCAATACTGCAGTTCAGGACATCAATCATTTCTTGAATCTTGTAATTTGTTGTAACACTGATAACAACATTTTTTTTTACTGGCAAGCCTATATTTGCCTCAATAAACTATCAAATCTTGAATTGAACTATCGCGTATATCATCTTGAATATCAATATTATAATAAGGCCAACCCGATATGAGTAATGATATGAACCTTATTTTCGAGTCGTTTACATGTCTTATATACTCCCTCTGTTTTTTTATTTCAGTCCTAATTTCTAATTTCGTCTGTTTTTTTATTATGTCCTATTTCTGTTTATAAACATATTTTTCTCTAAAAGTCTCAAGTATACCCCTGTCTTTTATCTCATAAAAATATTTCTAGTGGGACCTAATATATAAAATCTCAAACCATATTTGTATATTAAGGAAACAAAATTACCATCATATTTTTTATTTATCCTTCATTCCATATTTGAGAAATTATATTTTGTCCAAGTGTTAAAAGATAAATTTATTTTTATCTTGTTTCCATTTTTGTTTTTGATTTCATTACCTATTTCATTATTACCTATTAAAACTAAACTTAACAATTATTTGTAATACTAGTCAATTTGGCAATAATTCAAGGATACTTTGGGAAATCCCTTGGTCTCCTTAATATCTTGACTTTGTCAATTAGGACTAAAATAAGCAAACGGAGGGAGTATTTGATATCAGTCAGTATCGGGCGATATCTGTATGTAGCAACCAGTACGGCACGGCATTGCTACCGTTTGTATCGACAAAACTGAAAGTGATACTCAAGAATACAGATAAACGAAGTTTTTTTTTTTTTTTTTTTTTTTTTTGTAAAATACTAAGATTTTGTATTAAAAGGAAAAGTATAAACGAAGGATCTTAGACCTCTTCCTACGCGCACCAAGCAAATCACTAAAAAAACTAGATTTACGCAATTAATTGTCTTGCAAACAGTCTAATTCACCAGGCAAACTTGCAAATTAGCAAGTTTGACGCGTGAGATAGAGTTTCTATCGAGCAAAAGAATTAATCTCACTTGATAGATGCAATCTCGCGCGAGATTAATGTCATCGCAAATTAAATATTCATCCAACAGCTATCTTTCACTTGCTTATAAATTTAAACCATTTTTCACCATTTCAATTAGACCTTCTCCAATTCTCAATCTTCACACATCAATTATCTTAATTCTTATATTTTATTTATCTAATTCTGAGAAGATGGTTGTTCATAGACCTAAATATACTTTGGAAGAAGACTCATCGCTTTGTCCAGTGAACAATTTCTGGAGGGAGTACTTGAAAAGTTCATCACTGAGACCGGAAATCCAAATAGACGTGATTTGAATATGTTATAATTTCGTTTTAGCGTAATAACCAAAGATGAAAATGAGTTTATATCTTTAATCACTCTTGGAAACAGTAGGACACCGAGGGGTGAAAGTAGTGATGATGTGTGTGAGTGTAGAAAATATCTTCACCCTATAAAAGCATCCTAGAGGTGAAGTTGTATAAGAAAGTTATCTCGGAGAAGCATGGAATCCCTAGTGCATGGCTACAACGATATGAATTTAAAGAGACAGAAGTGTGTTGCAGCGAAAGGAATATCATCGACAATTCAAGGAGAACATATGGGCGAAGTTACATCAGCAAATGAAGGATACATCATGGTTTGGTGGGTGAAAAGTAGTTGAGCATTTAAGGTAGATCAGAACGGGTATATATATTGTCAGAGTTGACTCCTTGACTCAGTGGAAGACGCTTCAACAATCCTTATCCAAATGAAGATTCATTCGCTGAAGGCCATAAAGTGGAGACGGAGGTCACCGACATGCCAAGTCGGTGATTAGAGACCAAATAATTGTCAGACATGTCACTATCTTTATTAGTTGTAACCCACTATGTAAATCGTCTATAAAAGGAGAGAGACCCCTCACTTGAGAGGGGTTGAGTGAATTTCAGTCTGGTCTAGTGAGAGAAAAAGTAGTGTAATCTCCTTGCTTCTCTAGCCCAGTGTTGTGTGAGTGGAGATCTTGAGAAGATAAGTGTAGCAAATCTAAGTGAGGTGAGTGATGTACTTAAACTTGATATAATGAATTCCCTTGGACGTAGGCCTCTAATCATGGAAGAAAAACCAAGTAAATATGTGTCAAGTATCTCTAACCTTCTATCTCTGTACTGTTATATCATGTCTGTTATGTTACTTTTGTGATATGGTGTATCTCATCTGTTTGATATACTTGTGTTGAATGGGTGTACTAAGGTATAGTAATGGGATTTTAGACAGTTACATTTTGGCGCTAGAAGAGGTTTTGAACTTGTTTTTTTTCTTCATGTTTTTCATCATTATTTGTCAAGATTCATCATGTTCTTTGCTTGAGTAACATGTTTAGTTATAAAAATGTCATCTTTATTGTCGGTCTCCTTGAATTAATGCTATTTTTGGTATGTTCTAAGTCGTACAATGTTATCTATCTGTGAAATATTTCCTTTTTATGCATGTTTCAGTTATGGTGAAACCATCTCTGGTTTGTTTTTCGGCCACATGAGTTTGGTCTGTGAAATAACTTGTTCACTTAAATGTTTCTACATACTTGATTAGATTCCTATGCTCCCTACGATATCAAGACTTAGGTTATCATGCTAGTTGAATGCTTGTCCACAAGTTTGGTTAGTTATGTCTGTGAAGTTTGTTAGCTCATAACGATTTGTATGTGATTTCTGGGTTTCTGGTGACATCTTGAGATTCTTTAATTTGCAAGTTCTTTCAAATACCAATTGTCGTACAACTTTTTATCTAAAAAATGTTAGTTGCTGAAGATTGTTGGTGTTTTTAGGTCCTTTAAAATTTTAGGGTATATTTTCATTTTAGCCCCTGCTCACCTAACTTAGGTCACATTCTTCACATAGTACAACTTTATCTGCCATTTTTGTCATATACTAGATCATATTCTAAAAAGTATTCCAACTACATTCACTAACTTACTTGGCATTAACTAGCAATACGTTCAGTCTGGTATTGTCAGGAAGTGCATTTGTCTTGTCTTGCAGATATTCGGTGAATGGGGTCCAAGAGCAAAGGCAATCAGGTGTCGACGAGCAAGCCTCCGAAGTATCCTCTGAAGGACCATCCATTAATATTTCCTACTCAGCACAATACCAGAAGCAGGAGCGGAACAATGCAGCTTCCCGTTTTGGAAATCCTTTCTTGAATGGAGGGCTGGTCCAGCAGTCGCGGGAGCAACAGCTGAATGATTTAGATAAGGTCACAGTGGAATATGAGACTCATCTCGACGAAGTGGATACAAATGGTGAAGCTAGTAACTTTGTGCAGAGGGTTGGTAAAGGCTTGGATACGAATGTTGTTGGCGATACTACTAATGCACCAGACACAATTCCAAAGGTTTGGTGACCCATCTAATGCAATAGGTGTAGCTCCAAAGGTTATCGACGACTCATCTAATGTAACTGTAAAAAATCCCATGGTAGATCTTAGTACACCCAAATAATATATTCATGTTTCACACACAAGCATACATAACAACATGATACAAATATAAAAGAAAGGATTAGAGATACCGAACATTAGTTCTTCCGCCTAACTTGTATTATCTCTCAAAGTTAATATTAATAAGTAAAGTTGGATTGCATCACTCACCTTACAAATCTTTACTAATACTCTCTCACTAAGAACCCTAATACTCAATACTGGACTAGGGAGATCAAGTAGGATACACCACTTTCCCTCTCTCTAAACCAGACTAAGAATTGTTTAACCCTTCAACCAGAGAGATCTCTCGCCTTTTATAGACACTTATATAATGGACAAAAGTTAATCCAGACAATTCTACAACTGACAATTATTTGTCTTCTTTCGCTGACTTACGAGATCGGCGACCTTTCCTTCTACTTCAGTCTAACAGCGAACCAACATTCTTCTGGATAAGGATTGCTGACGCGATTCCCACTGAGTCAATAAGTTTTCTCTGACAATATGACCGTTCTGATTCTTCTCATAAATGCTCAATTACTTCTCAACGTCATGTCGGTGACGTGTCCAGTATTCGTTAAATAAGGTTCACTCTCCCGTTCTTCATGTGCTGTCGCTGGTGTAGTCTTCATCGTACCGTACTTTCGTCTCTCACATTAGATGATTCGTCGAAGTTCCTTATGCGTGATTTCCTACTTCTCAGAGATTACATTCTCAAACGACTTCACCTCAAAAATGTCTCCGTACGGTGAAGGCACTTTCCACACTCACATTTTGCATCTTTCATCTCCAAGGGCTTTGGTCGCTGGGGATGAAATTATGTACTTCGCCGAAAATGCCAAACCCACGTTCTCCACTACTTCTTTGATTCGCCACGTTCTCCCCATGCCGTAGATACCGGATTTCACTTTTGACTGGATGGCCGGCTAGATCGGTTAGCCTTCCCTCTTCTATAAATTCAGTTTTCTCTTTCCATTTCAGGTCATTATTTTTAAGTTTTTCTCTTTCTTCTTCAAAAAATAGAGCATTTTTCTTCAAAACCCCGAAAACCCTAACTGCTGCTGCTGCTACTCTTCTTTTCTAACCCCTTTTCTGCCAAATGTTCACTGAATCTCGCTATATCTTCCCTTTTTTTTTCGCTATAATCTCCACTTTCACTGCTTTCTAGGCTAAATCGGCTCTTATATTCAACCTCCAGTCGATTCTCGACTGTAATCGTTCATCTTCTCCATTATCTGATCACATGAACCTCACTGCAACTGCTTTCTCCGATGGCGTCTACTGCTGAAACTCAAGATAAACTTCAAAACCCAATGTCGCCGACAGACAGCCAAAACATAGATCCTGGGAGTGGCTCGCCGAACCCTAAATCAGCTGACACTTTTATTTATCACCTGCAATTTGCAGATGATTTGATAGTCTTTTTGGATGCCACAAAAGAACAAATTACAACGCTGAAGAATATCTTATTTTCTTTCCAATTGATGACAGGTCCAAAAGTGAATTATAGAAAGAGTGTTGTGGTGGGTGTTGGAACTGACCATAATGGTGCTACTTGTGAAGATTCTTTTGGATGTCAGCTAGTTGAATTCCCAATCAACTATCTTGGAATACCTCTAGGAAGCAAGTCCAAAACCAAATCATTTTGGGAGGTAATGGTTCGGAGATGTCAACAGAAGTTAAGCACTTGAAGAAGAAGACACTTAACTAAAAGTCAAAGGCTGATAATGATAACAAGTGTTCTTGCCAGCATGCCTATCTATTATTTGTCAATGTTTCAAATGCCAATGACTGTGGTGAAAGAACTGGAGAGGATAATGCGCAATTTTTTGTGGGGATCAACTGATACTTCAAAGAAACGGAGTCAGGTGGCTTGGTCCAAAGCTGTATTGCCGAAATCTCATGGGGGTATCAGAACAAAGAAGCTCAAACTGGTAAACAAGGCTCTGTATTGCAAATTGATATGGAGGTATTGAGGAGCGAAAAAAGCGCTATGGGGGCAAATCATTCATGAAAAATTTGGAGGTAATCCTAAATGTATTCTTCCTAATCCAACTTCTAAATCAGTAAGTCATAATCTTTGGGCTGGAATTCTTAAGTCTAGGATTTTGTCAGAAACAACATTACTCTCCTAGTCCAAAATGACAACAATGTTTAGTTCTGGTTGGACAAATGGGTATGACACGAGACTCTTAGAGACAGGTTTCCAGCAGTTTATAGAATTTCAAGAACTAAGAAATATTCAATACGAGATGTCTCATGATGGTTCATGGAATTTTAAGTTCAGGAGAAACCTAAATGAGTTAGAAGTTGGAGAAGTTGCTTATTTGTTACAAATATTAGAAGGCTTATCCACTTCGATATACTACTGTACAAGTGAATATGCTAGAAAATGGGGTTTTGGAAATAATTTTTCTGTAGCAAATTATTACTCTTCCCTGGATGTAGATGGCTTTCTTTTTTTCCCACACAAACATATTTGGAACCCTAAGATACCATTGAAGGTGTCGTTTTTGGTATGGACTTTGTGTCATAATGGTGCACC
>JAJJMA010246090.1:17190-29174 GCA_023529015.1 Papaver nudicaule
TTTCAACTTTAGAATAATCGTAGTATAAGGTACCCCTCATATAAATACAAACAACAAGTAGTAGTAATTGATTACTAGTAATTGATATAAATACAAACCACTAGACGCGCATTGTCTGTCCTAAAGTCTCCAACGCAAATATTACTCCATGGATAAACTACTTTGGTTCCTAAGGGTCGCTGTACACTTGTACCTGTCAAAAGACTCAAAGACTTGGTCATGTAGGTGTTGCCCAGCCTTGATGCCTACTGATGGATATGCTTGATGATGCAGCCTAGTGAATACTTTTCTCCTTAATTTTTCTCGTTATCTTTTGTCTCCATCGCTGAAAAATCAGAATTCTCCCATACATTATTCTCACAGTTGGTTGTGAAAATCAGACCCTGCTAGCCCATAGTTTTCACAAACAGTTTCATGCTACGTTTGTAAAAATCGAAAATGCTAAAGAAACACCGCTTTCTATACACCAAGTTTTGACACCAGGTGTCAGAACTCTATTAGCTCATATGTAATGTGGGATTCGCTGCATGTTCCAAGGTGGGGTGGGGGGAAGTTGACCAATAAAATTTTGAAACATAGTGATGTCAAAATCCTGTGTTCCCTAGCAGTTTCATGTAAAAATACTCTAGATGACAGTTTTTTCCTTCCGTCATTGGGGTAGACTTTTTGACATTGGGGCAGACCGCATTCGATAACTCCATCATCTACAGAATAGTGTTAATGAAGCTACCTAATATGAATTAACACTACAATAGCTAATTGAACTATCAAATATGCCTGAAAAAGTCAGCCCCAGTGATACCAGGATTTTTTTCTGGATAGATATAAAACATTTTAATGCAAGTAAATACTATTATTACAAGGGGTGTGGCCATTGACAACTAAGCTTTGGCAAGAAAAGACCCTTTCTTTGTCTTTGTTTGGCAGCCATGTGCGAAATGTACCACTAGCTACAAATTGAGAGACACCTAAATAGTTGGTGGAAATCATTATATGGTGGAATCATGTCAGTGACTATTTTTTTTTTTTATCAAATTATCTAAGAGCCGCCGGAAACATTACATGCATTTCTCTGTAGTGGTACTACCAATACTGCCCTGTGTGACGATGAATGCATTGCAGTGTTTTCTTCTAGGCTGCTAAGATTCACAACATTGCTAATGGGACGGACACCCCCCATAAATCCATGCCTATTTTTTTTTTATCTTTTATGTAACAGCTGTTCCCCCTGGAATTTAGCCCCCCCATTAGCAATGTCGAAGATTCATGGACTCATTCCACTAAACAATACTGTATAAATATATACAACACAAAAGCACTGAAACATAATCACATATTTTTATTTATCTTGAGCAGCAAACTAATCATATATTAGTCAAACATGTTTAATTTTTTACTATATATTTTTTCCAAGTGACCTTCCAGAAATCTGTTGGATACACAGCCTTTGCGTTAAGTGTAAGAAACTTGACCAAATCAATAGGTGTTTGTTTAAGAGTAGCCTTGTTTGACATCCCATTATTCTAATACAAGCAACGTAAATGCAGCTGGGCTTCAATATCCTTGAAAGGCTAAAATACACCTCAGCCAAAACAGAGGCTACGTTACTGGAATTGCATGGCAGTTTATGTCCCTGGAGAAGAACCAAATCCTCAAACCAACATTTGCACAGCTAAAATCGTCACGGCCATTTTCCAGAGAGCCATTGGTGATTCATGATATTAATACCTTACCTTGGGATGAATTGACAGCATAACGTATGCGCATACACAGTCAAATTGCTCAAACTCACCAACTAGCAATGTCGATTTTGCTAAAGAATGAAGCACTACTAGTTTTCCAAATGAGGGAGTATCGAAAGTGTTGAAGAACATGTCAGAGATAAAAAAAAAATATATCACTGATTCATTCCTTAAAAATTGACCTCGGTCCGAATATTGGTCGGTACCAGAATACGGTACTTATGTACTCTCCCAGCTGAAGGGTCTGTCAGTTACTAACCCCAAAAATATGACCTCCACTACTGAACTTTTTCAATAAACCCAAGTGATTATGCAAATAAGCAACCAGTTACCCTAACTGATTAAGGAGAACAATGCCAGGAACAACTACCAGGGAAAAACCATCACAAAATGTCATGAAACATCCAAATTGTGATCTTAGTAGAGGAGAATCTTGTAGTCCTGATAATGACAGATCTTTCTTGTTTGTAGATGCTAATAAAAAGTCAAAACAATATGCTTATGGATTTGTCAATTTTCGTAAGGATGGTTGTGTTCCTGATTTTGCAGGAGGAAATGGATGGTGTTCCAACACAAGAGCCTGCAAGGAAGCTGTTGGATGGCCAAGGAAGCTGTTGGATGGCCAAGGAAGGTCAGACCAGAAGATCACTCTTCTTAATGATAACAAAGGAGTAACAGATTTCCTGACGAAAAACATAGATGTGGTAGACTGGAGAATGAAAGTATTTCGCAGAAATCAAAGAAACATGGAAAAAGTTTTCAAAGTATCTCCTTTGGTTATATAAATAGGAAATGTAACAAAGTAGCAGACTTTGTAGCTAAGCATATGCTAAGAACAACAGTACGGGAACCAGTTGGGTTAAAAAGTTATGTAATGTGAACGATGTAATCTGTTTCGGCTAATCTATAATATTGTCAGTTCATCGAAAAAAGACAAAAATGCACCCAAGTGACTAGCTAATATGCAAACTCACTTCTGTAAATCATGCAAAAATGAACCTACAAAACTAGATATCAGTGGTGTTTACATGCTATCAGGTGATCCATTTCCTTAGCTATGTGTTTGATGTTGTTGCAACCGAATCAGAAGTAGAGCAGAAAAATAAATCTATGGTTTAAGTCTCAAATGTGGATAGATAGTTTTGCCGAAGAACGCACATAAAGATAATCTAGCAGAGGGGTAAATTGCATTTTCATTACAGCACAATTATGCCAACCTAAGCATATAAATTAGTTTAGAGTACTTACATGTATGTGCCACAATATAATGCACTTTGCATTTACCCCGAAAAGCTAAGTAAGAAGACGGCCATCATTTGATCTTTTACATCCGCTCCTAGCCCCGCTATTTACAGTGGGTACCCCCAGCAACAACAACAGCACCACCATTATTACTGCTAGCAGAACCAGCTGGGGCAGCACTGCTGCCACTTACATATAAATTTTGTGCATCACCTGATGTCCCACCACCCATCTGTACAGGATTTCCACTGTAGTCATTATCAACTTGGGCTGCAATCCCTGGGGTCGAGAGCGGAGGAGGAGTAGATGGTAGAGGCGGGGGAGGGGGAGGAGGGAGAAAAGGAGGTGGAGGTGGAGGAGGAGGTAGAAATGAAGGAGGGGGAGGAGGAGGAGGAAGGGCTGCGTAAGGATCTTGGTTCCCAAAAACTGCTCCATATGCATTTGGTGCTGCTAGAAATAATGCATATTAACCAAATGAGTTCCAAAATGTCTGAATAACAAACTAAAAAAGGAATCAAGGAACATTTTCTTCTTTATGAATCTAAAAGCTAAACAGGGACATAACAACAGTAATTTTAGTTAACCCATCAACTGAAAAAAGAAGAAGAGGGAGTACCACAAGCTCTGCTTTCTGCATTGGCCACCTCGGAACGTAACTTCTCCACTTCCCTTGCCATTGCCATCATGTCGTTCTCCATCCTTTGCAATTGTTCTACTAGCTCCACATTCAAACCCTTTTCATATTCAAACGTGACCCTTTGTCCACACATGAAGGACATAAAATGGTGTTAGGCTCAAAGGGTTTGCTTCCAAGGAACTGTAATAAAGAAAAAGTGATTTTGGAAGGTATATCTAAAAGCACAACTGCAATATTTATACTCAGATATCAAACGAAGAGAAAATTATGATAATCTGACCAGTGGCTTAATACATATTAGAATCCATCCCCCAAGTCTAAAAACTGGAAAATCAACAACTACAATATACAAGGGGTGGGGGTTTCGTGTCACTTACCGCAACCTCTTGTGTTCTTCAAATAAATTATTGAGCTCTCCATGGAGTTCTGGCAACTGTTTGACCTCAGAACGGGTGTCCTGTAATTCCTGAGTAGCATGTTTAATCTGAGCATTAAGCTCGTGTCTCGTAGCAATTAGGGCTTTTGCCTCCATGTGTGCCTGCATCACTTCTTTCTTAATACTCTCCCCAGCCCTAACTTCATCCTCCATTTTGGCCATCTTATCCATCAAAAGTCGCATCTGAATATCACTTTCAGTTCCGATGCTTCTAATGTGGGCCTGAAGCTTTTGCATTTCCTGCTGAGCATCAACAAGTTCATGCCTTAGGGTAACATGAGTGGCAGCCAATCTCTGATTTTCCACAGTGTATCGCTCTATATCTGCTTTCTGAGAAGCCACCTTGTTCTCCAGGAGCTCACACTCGCTTGGACGATGACGCTCCAACGGGTGGTGAGCAGGAAAAGGACCACGATTTACCATCCCTGGAGCTTGGATAAAATTTCCTTCATATGCATGTGGGACGTGTCCAGCCATAGGTCCAAAGGTCGATCTCAGAATCCCAAGAACATTAGAATCACTTTAGACAAATCTCTGGTGCAACGTAATCACGAATCAAAAGATTCCACCTGCAAAAAGTTAGAAATATATGACCATAGAGTTTCTCAATAAATTGTAGTAACATGCATAAGATGTTCTAAGCAGCACACCACCAAAATCTTAGAGACATTGTGATGTTATAATATAGTGGAGCTAAGTTTACAGCCACCAAACAAAATTGAAACTTGTACAACCAAAATCATTAAAAATCACAAATTTATTCAATTTCAATTTCTGAACAAAAAATAAAAATCAAAACTTTGTAACAATAAACCCTTTATCTAGAAAGGAAAAATTTCCTATTAATTTCGATTTTGAAGATTCATGCATTTCTTAAAATCAAATTAAAGAACCAAATTTTAAGATATGTTTGGTTTTAAAAGAAATCAGGAAACAGTAAATCAATGATAAGGGCCGATAGAGAATTACTTACTTGGAGGCTGGAGTTTTATCTTGTTCGTCCTGGGGGATTCACCAAGAGTGTTCTGTCTGCAGCTTCTTCGACAATCGCTGAGGTTCTAGTCGGGATTTACTTAGGTCGGAGATGTTTCTGTAAGTGCAACTTATGATAATTTGAGAGGAAAAAGAAGAAAAGAGGTCGTGTAGAAGAACAAATAGAAGAGTGGGACCGACCAACTAGCCAACTTACTCTTCTCCCAGATCGGCCAGTTGGTCCATATTGCCCAGGGCCAGATCGGCCAGATGTGTTTCTCTTTTGCAATGTCAGAATTTTAGTGCAAGCATTGGGTAATTATCAAATTTCTTCAAGTCAGATGGTTATTTGGAGAGTAAATGTTTTGTTGGGGATGCTAGTGAGACCAGAAGACATGAAATTGTTGGGGAATGTAACATGAATTTTTAGAATTTTCCTGACAGATATTTGGGAGTTATGTTAGTACAGAGCAGTATTAAAACTAAACATGTTTAGAGTTGTGTTGAAATTGTGCAAAATAAGTTTGGAGGTTTGAAACTTTTGTCAATTCAAGAGGTTAGTATTGATCATATTTATATTATGCATCATGCATATATACAACATGTCAGTTTATAAGTGGCCTCAGAAGGTGTTGTTGAATGCAGAATATTAAGAAACTTCCTGCGGTCTGCAATGGCTGAAGAGCATGGGTCATACTAAAATCTTCAGACTAATATGAACCAAACTAGTTGGTTTAGTAATGCCATCTTAGATGACTGTCAAGTCATTAAGGACTGGTTTAAATTTGTTAAGTTAGAACATGTTAGTCGGGAGTTTCTTTCGGTTGCTGACATAACGGCTAAATGGTTGGATAGTCATCCTCCATTTATCCATGTAAACTTATAAACTCAGTTTCATTTCAATGAATTTCTTCTTTTTCTAGCAAAAAAAATAAAAAAATAAAAAAATTAATTAATTAAACCTAAACATGTCTCATGTATCATATGATATATGAAAATGAACAATAATATGCAGATAAAAACGTGTAGAGTTCAATCCTGTTCAGCAATGGGGTAAAAATACTTTTTTTCTTCTTCTAATGGTTGTGTAAAATTTAGAACCAGTAAAGCTTGTGCATTTTGAACGTAAAAGTGGGTACATAAAATTGGAGCATTGTGGGAAAAATTACATGTGCAACAGAACTGATAAAATGAATTCCCCAAATTAGAAATCACGTCGAATAATTCATTCACCTTGGGGCAAGATAATCAACAGCCAAGAAGTAACTACCTACAATTGCAAAAGACGTCAACCCACTTCTTGCCATCCTTAACCCAATCCCGCGGAATAGGATGTTCCTATATGAGGGATGGATCCCTGAAACTTTCTCAAACCAAGATCCCGTCTTTTTCCATCTCATAACTTTACTTTCCATAGCGATATACTGTCCAAAGAAAATGCGACCACAAACACAGAGTTGAGGAAAAAAAACGAAAGGGAGGAAGGAATTCATATATGTACTTAAATAAATTACCTTTGGGAGCACTGTGCATTGTGATTGACTTTTCGCCGTGTCAAAACAATGGGAACTAGCAGCAGCCACTGAACCCGAAATTCCAGCTGCGAGGCTAGCAGCCAAAGGGGACACATGACCAATTTCTTCAATAGTCCTAAACAAAAGAAGCAAACTGGTAAATAGAGAAACACCAGGAGTCTTATAGAGTCCTCAACATAAATATAACAAGAGAAGTTATTTTCTTCACAACGCAACGCGAATTTGGTTTCTCGTTAACTCAGTATGTAGGTAAGCAACACCAGCAATCTTTTGGCCACAAGTTTGGAAACACTTAAGAGGATGATGAGCTGACCCATTTAACAATTCCATGTGACCCATTTAACAATTCCATGGCTAGACTATGGTTGATCTATATCGAAGGGCAAACAAAATGACACTCATAAGAAAAACCCTCTAGCCGCATAAATTACACTAATGAATGAGTTATACACATGAACACTCAAAAAAAAAAAAAAAAGGGGAAAAAAAAAGATAACAAATGAAAGCACATGAATGTTACATAATTGTTTTCTTTAGTGCATTTGATATAATCAATGGTTGTGTAAATCTCAGGCCACCCAAAATTGGCAACTACTGAGGCCATGGGATTTGTTATTCTGGTCCAAACGACTATCATGTTTTATTTCTGTAGGACTGTAAGTCTGTACCCTTGAAGGTGATTCTAAGGTCTTAATCAACATTTTATAGAAAATGGGGCTATTCCACATGATGAATTTGAAACATCAACAGTTCTTCCTATACTGCCAAAAAGGAGTGGATAATGCAGCTCATCTATATTAAAAGATGTATCAGAAAAACAATCATAGGAACTCATCATCAGAAGCATTGATAAATTGATAAGTATTATGCGAACCTGGGGGGTGGATTCATCCCTACGGCTTTCCAGTCAAGCATTGCTATATGCAGGAACTGCCATGTCGAGAAGAAAACTCCACCAAAAACACTATCACGAACTATGCCTGCTCGTAGACCTCTCCACATTGCACCCCACCCTTCCAAGGAGATGACATCCGTAGGCCTTCTAACTTCATAAGCAAGAGGTGGCTTCCCTGATCCAGTCATCATCCATGGGTACTCTTTTAGGGCACCAACCATATTGGGGTTCTTAGAAGATAGGGTGGATAAAAGGCCAAGTGTAAGGTCCCATGCCTTCTTATCAGGAGTATATCCACGCAGCAATCTAGCAACCATAGGTGTTGCCGTTTGTTTTGCCGTAATAGAGGTTGAGGTAGATATGGGAGTGGCAGAAGCCACTTGAGCACGTACTTTAAGAAGTTCAAATGGTGTGTTTGTAAGTGCTTCTACGGCACCAGCTATGATGCCTGCCAAGAGAGCCTCAGACACATAAACATAGTTCTCTTCTCTTCCATCTGCAGTGGCACAACAAGAAGTTTGACGTTTTACCAAATTTTTAGATTCCATTTCCACATGAGATATTTATAACAACATAAAATAAAATAAGCACTAGTCAGCAAATACGCATACCATGTAGCTTAAACTGCATGATTCAAGCATTTATAAGTTTATGCTAATTTCTACATATAAAGGGATTGGGAATATAAATCATTACTGTGCGAAGGAGCTATTGTGTGGTCTGGGTATTTGATAAATTCACTAGACTCTCCTAGATCTTAAATTAAAGGACTCAACATGATGTGAAATTGCCTAGAAATTGCTGAGAAATTGCCTCTTCTGTCATTTGCTTAAACAAGAAGTGACTGATCTACTCTAATAAGGGGTATTAATAGATCTAACACTCAAGACTTTTCAATCCAAATTGGTATCCTTTTTTTTTTTTTGATACTAACGAAATTGGTATCCATGAACACCAAAAGTTATTCTCGCAAGGACTTCACTAAATCTGAGACAAGAGATTGGAAGGCTTACTTGCACCTATCTTTTTTTTTTTTTTTTGCTCGTTATATTTTGTAACTGTTTTGATGAGATAGACATATAAAAGAATTCAGAAACATAAGCTTGAAGCACATAAGTCTCACCTTTATAATAAGCTGTCAAAAGTTCATAGACTCCAAAACGAGATCCCAACCCCGATATTTGTCCCAATGTCGACCAGCCAAAGCCGTTATACAAACCTAAGAAACATTCAGAATACATCCAAGCTTTGTTAACAAGATCATAGTAACAGATAATAATAAATAGAACCAAGAAGTTAACCTGTGGGGAAAAATATATGATGAAAAGAAATTAGCATTAGGCATCACAGTTTATACAACAAATTCAAATTGTCCAAATTTATTAGAGCCAATATGCCTGAAACATTGTATCCCATGAATGCTTTTACAAGTTCACCGATTTCTTCCATTATCTCAAGTCCATCAAAACCTTAAAACTCCACAAACCTTGCATAACATCCAACCCGTATTTCTGTTCACCATCAACTTTCTTAACATTTATCGTAATTGGCAATTAGCTCTCTTCCATTCCTGGTCACATAGAGGTTGAAAGGAGCCAAATCATGGGGTGGTAAAAGAGGGACGAGGAAGCAAACACCATGTTTCACATTAAGTCAGAGTTTCAACACAAGCTTCAATCACCCTGAATTGAGGCGAGGCAAGAATCAAATGAAAATGGTTTACAGTATCTACAGGTCTTTGTCCATGGTTGTGGGAACATTTGAAGCCTTAACTTCAAACTATGTAGAAAGCCAATTTGAATTGAGGCAAGGCAAGAATCAAATGAAAATGGTTTACAGTATCTACAGGTCTTTGTCCATGGTTGTGAGAACATTCGAAGACTTAAGTTCAACCCATGTATAAATCCAATTTGTAAACCTTTCAAACTGTCTCTTCACCCTTAACTCAACAAAAGAAGGTTTTAAGAAATTTACAAGGGGGCAAATGTAATAATAGTAGAAGATAAACCAACAAAAAAAAAAAAAAAAAATCACCTAAATTTCCAGATAAAGAATGAACTCTGTGCAGAAGTTGAGCAACCGCCAATTTCTTACTAGGATCTGTACCCACACCCACCTGTATTTAATTCAAGAAACCAACCCTCCGTAACTAAAAGGAATATCTCATTTTTAGTTTTTGGACTATCAGGGTTTTTGTTTCTAACCTGGAGTATTGTTTTGAGAGTGTCAAACGGATGAGTGAGAGAAGTGCCTAACGTCACTGATCCTGCAGCAGCAATGGCGTGTGTTGCGAACAAGTTGTTCTCCAGGAGCTCACGTTTGCTCGGACGATGTCCAGCCATGTGCCCAAAGGTCGTTCTCAGAATCCCAAAAACATTAGGATCACTCTAGACAAGTCTCAGGTTCAACGTAATC
Organism: Papaver nudicaule; assembly: GCA_023529015.1. Taxonomy (NCBI): domain Eukaryota; kingdom Viridiplantae; phylum Streptophyta; class Magnoliopsida; order Ranunculales; family Papaveraceae; genus Papaver; species Papaver nudicaule. Next base: position 27,065 of record JAJJMA010246090.1, read on the forward strand.
ACGAATCGAAAAATACCACCTGTAAAAAGTTAGAACTATATGAGCTGAATGTACGAAGCCTTAAAAGCGTTATTGGGCAGTCGAACAGATGGTTGAAAGATATGTCAGATGGGACTACGTATACCCTACTTATCAACGAGTGTGAGCTCCTCTATCATAATATGCAAAAGCATACAGACGATAATGTAAGATTACAACCACACCAGACTGAATCAAATGAAGAACAGGATGCTGTTTTGGTATGCCGATAACTAAGCAAGCTTGAAAGTTCAGTTCTTAAATAGAATAGATTCAACTTTCTAGTAGGCCAGCCTGGTATCTTAAAGAAGTCTGACCATAGAGTTTCTCTATATACTGTAACATTCATAAGATTCTAAGCAGCACAGAACCAAAACCATAGTGACATTGTGATGTTATAATATAGTGGAGCTAAGTTTACAGCAGCAAACATAATTGAAACTTGTACACCCAAAAAAAAAAAAAAAAAACACACATATTTATTCAATTTCAATTTATAGAAAAAAAAAATCAAAACTTTGAAACAATAAAACCCTTCATTTAAAAAGGAACAAAATGTCCTATTAATTTCAATTTTGAAGATTCATGCATTTCTTAAAATTAAATCAAAATTACCAAATGTTAAGATATGTTCTGTTTTAAAAGAAATCAGAAAACAGTTAATCAATCACTAGTCTAGACCCACGCGCGATGCGCCTGGCACTTAAACCTAATGCTTCAACAATCCAAAAGTGAAATGTAACACCACAGTACCCACTTTTACTGAAAATTAACAATTTTGTTGAGTTCGGCTAAGAGATGTTCTCGAACGCATTTATGTAAAACAACAAACCGATGGTAAACACTGAAACTTGCATAACAAAAGAATCTCAAAAATTTACACAAATAAGATATTTTGCAATATACTACATATTGATTTAGGCAATACCACATTTCCTATTTCAATCCATCCAATCTGGAACCTGAGTCACAACCTGAATCATAAATTCATTTTATAAAAATCAGTTAGGTTCTATAACACTAGAACCGACACTGCCTAACAAGCTTTCTTTTCTCTATTTCTTTTTACTTATAGATCTACTATTAATGAATGAATTAAGCTTGGTATATAGCTTCATGCTCTTAAGGAAGTTGTATTACATGTAATATTCTGAAACATTGGTTGACCCACAACTCGTGTATCCATCAAAAATAACTCCAATGTAGTCATCTGGTGACAGATCTTGAAACTGCAAAGACATAAAGGATTTGCAAGGAAGGGCTTTTCTCACATATGTTTTGTTTTTCTGTTGATGGTCTGCTATGGTCTGCTATTTCACGGAGATGTAAATTCATATCTTTTTTCAGTTTAATGCCGAAAACGAATCTAGTTGACGAGATAAATAACTAAACTATACCCCAAAATATATCCTCTGCACCAAGAGGAAAATGAGGCCCCTTATGCGTGCAAGTCAATTGCAAGTACCCAAAACAGTGAGCTCATAATCATTTCTATGTATAGTAATCTTTGACATTGATTCTGCTCGATCCATCAGTGACTTCTTTGTAGGTTTAGTATAACTCCTACAGGCCAAATTGACCTCCATTGGATAGCAAAATTGTTCAGTTAAACCAACAATATGTCAGGTTGCAAAATATTCCAGCCTACACCTCTCAGGAATTTTGTCAAACAGTTGAAAAGCTTCCCTTAGAAATGAACATCAAATTTGTGTAAAACCCGTAAGTGGTGATAATCATGAATCAACAACAAAAACATCATAGGATTCACAGCATAGCATGGATATCTCAACACCGAAAATAAAATCACAGGTATCAAACAAATCATCGTCTCATAATCATATTAGCAAGATAAGATAAGGGCCGTATTACTTACTTGGAGGCTGGAGCTTTATCTTGTTCGTCCTGGGGGATTCACAGAGGGAGGTCTGTCTTCAGCTTCTTCGACAATCTCTGAGGTTTCTAGTCGGATTTACTTAGGTTGGGGATGTTTCTGTAAGTGCAACTTATGAAAAAGAAAAGAGGTCGTGTAGAAGAACAAATAGAAGGATGGACCGGCTAGCCAACTTACAGGGTGTTTGTTTTACTGACTCGG
>JAJJMA010246103.1:0-10547 GCA_023529015.1 Papaver nudicaule
GAGGGTTATAGAACATCATATACCTACGCAGATTTTCTACTCGTACAGTTTGGCGCTAGAAACAGGGAATGATTAAAACAACTTAGGGTTTGCCTGTGATTTTTTCGGGTTTTCAAATTCTTCATAGATTTTTCATTCTTTCAAAGATTTTCAAAGCTTGTTCTTTAAAAGAAGCTCCAGTACCTTAAATGTCTAAAAGATCCTTCAAGGCTTTAGCATGTTTAAGGGTTTTAAGAGCAAATCATCAGATGGTAAGGTCATCAACTAAGGATTTCAAAACCTTGGCATGACGAAACCGATTTCAAAAAATGGTAGTTGATTTACATCATATATGCCCTAAAATGGAGGTTAGCTATAAGAAAACGATTATGGGAAAAACCTTTAAACCTATTTTTTAGGGTTTTCAAAGTGCTTGCTATATTTGGAAATAAACTCTTGCGCAGGAATCATTGAGAAATATGATCTTGGCTAAAAGACAAAATATACAGTTAGGGATATATCTAAAAGAAACGAATATGACCTACGCTAAAAACCCGCACGATAAAAACCGTTGCAGAGTACAGGCCTACATGGCCGACATAGTACACTGCAGTAGCCGCCTTGGACCTCACGGGTTCTTTGTCCTCTGACAGGTCGCAACCAGAATGGCTTCAAAATCTGACCAGGCTCCGAAGCAGCGAGTGGGATCATCGAGGCAGGGGACCGGTTCCTCGAGGCAACATTACACCAGATTTTCAACGAGTAAAGGGTTATCACCCGAGGTGGCAGCAAGCACGGTCCAACATAGAGAACAAGTAAACGAGGACGAAGTGCATGTAGAGGACTTAGGCCCAGAGGGAGAAGGATTTCCAGAGGCTGACGACCCACTCCAACAGCAAATACAAGAAGAAAACGGAGAAAATGACGAAGAAGAGGACGAAGCGGCTGTCCGTGACAACGACATGCCCGAGCACCAACCAAACGAAGAAAACACGGCGTAAGCTGCACAATTCAGGAAATTAATCCTAAAAAACAGAAAGATAAAGAAGCTAAAAAAGCAACTAGCCGAAGCAAACAAGAAGGCGGCGGAAAAGTCTGCATCCAACTACAAAGGATGCAGCGAAGGACACTCTCGTCCAAACAGTGTATCTCAATCGAAGGAGCACTCGGTATCCAAAACGTACGTCAAGACCAAGGGCGCCAGCAAAGGCCACATGATACAGTATCAAGTAAGAGGACCGAACCAGGAGCATATCCGAAGGAATGCATACAGGTGCGTAGCGAAGGTAATCAAACGAAGAAGGACGCCGAAGCTAGAGCCCTACAGCAGATAATGATGGACCAGATCAAGACACTCCGAGCCGAGCTTTTCGACAACAGGATCCAGTCAAGCGACAGGATTAAACTCACGCAAGCAATGAACGACGTCAATCGCTCACCCCTAAGTCCGGAAATTCTCTCAATGGTGATTCCTATAAAATGCACTATGCCTACCTTCACATCAATCTTCGATGGCTCGGGAGACCCGACTGTGCATATTAAAATGTATCTCCGAGTCTTTTTGGCTTATGCTGATAGAGATGAAGTGCTCTGTAAATATTTCCCCTCTAGCCTGAAAGGAGAAGCCCTTGCTTGGTATGATAATCTCACAGCCAACTCGATTTCATCCTTCGAGGAGCTGTCCAAAGTCTTTATACTACATTTCCTGTACAACAACTCCTCCAAGCCGGGGGTGGAGAAGTTATTCAGCATTCGGGTACGACCAGGAGAGTCCACCAAGAGTCTGACTAACAGGTGGACTGAACAGTGCGTAGAGGTGGGGAACAGAGCTACAGAAAAGGACAAAGTACGAGCATTCCTCAACGCTCTAGATAAAAACCATCCTCTATATAACAGGCTTTTCTCCAAGAACCTCGAGACGTTACAAGATCTCCGAAAATACCAGAAGGAGCGAATCACCTTGGAAGAAATCAAGGAACAAGCAACCTTGGGAAAGGAAACCCTCTTAAAACAGGTCCACTCAATAAACAATCTGTCACTCGAAGAACGAGGTCAAACAATGAATATTCAAGCGGGGGATCCGTCGAAGCGAGGAAGACAAGAGGATAATGGTCGCTATGGAAACGAGGGTAAGTTCGGAGATGGCAAGTACCACGACAATCGAAAATACAATGATAGCAGAGGAAGCAGCCCTCGAGGAGAATATGAAGGAAACAACAGCCAGCAAGGACAAGGAAACAGAAAATTCGGGACAACAAAGCCAGGATTCCCTGCCTTTCACGATAGAAAACTTCCAAAGCTTTGTGTACCCATTGAGGATGCCCTTCGGACTATCGAAATAAGATATCCCAGAAGCAGGGGTAATCAACCAAAACACACAAAAAATTCAAGGGACTACTGTCAATTTCATACATTTTATGGGCATACAACAGAAGATTGCGTTACGGCTCAAGATCAAATTTATTTCTTCATAGCCAGGGAACAATTCAAACACCTCCTGGAGCTGCCAAAGCCCCCTCCAAACCAGCCACGGCCGAAAGAGGAGCCGAAGCATGAAGCTTATGTGATAACTATCGATAGAGACGTTCCGAGATTCGGTGCCTGCAACTCCATCGTTCACACAAAGGGCCTCGAGGGAATCCAAACAGACCGAATCCACAAAAGGGATTTCGAGGGAGAGGAAATACTAAGCGTAGTCACGAAGAATCATCTAGAGGAATGGCAAAAGCAACCTGTATTCTTTTCTGCAGCAGACATACCTAACGAGGGTAGATCACACAACGACCCTTTGGTCATCACCCTCCAAATGGGAAAATTAGCAATGCCAAGAATACTCGTGGACCCTGGGAGTTCCGTTGATATACTTTTTGACAAACATATGACAAGATGAAGGGAAAGAAAGCCGCTTTGGTGCCCTCATCGTACAATATATTCGGATTTAATGGAAAACCATCGACACCTCGGGGAGAATTAATGATAACAATTCAGGTTGGCAAACAAAAACAACCAACTTTATTCTGTGTAGTTGACATAGATTCTCCCTATAACGCTATCGTAGGAAGACCATGGTTGCATAGCATTATGGGAGTGGCCTCAACCTTGCATCAGAAGATCAGGTTTCCGACTCCACGGGGGATCGCAGAGATACCAGGCGACCCTTCCGAAGCTCGTGCCTGCAATGAAATAGACGTTCAGGCCAAATAAGGCAGTAAGGAATACTCGGGGCAAGCTAAGCAACCAAGGATAACAGATGAAAGCATAGAAAAAATTCATAGCTGAAATAGAAGCTGGAATGGCAAGCGTCAGGCAAGACGATAGCAAAAAGGACCAATGTTCCGACAACAGAGAACAGTTCCTCGTAGCAGCAGGCTGCCTCCAGACTCCGAATGAACAATTGGGTGAGCCTAGCGAAGGTAAGAACATTCAGCAAGAACCTTTCTGGGCAGGGCCATTCGTCATAGAAAAACAATTGGGGAACGACATGTATAGCTTGGTCAACCTCGAAGGTCAGAGGTTGAAAACCCCAGTGGAGGGGAAGCATATGAAACACCTCATCTAAAAAAGCAACTTTTTATGTAAGCAGCACTCGTAGAAAGATTGAATAAATAAAAATCGCACCCTTTGATGCAACTTCTTCCGAAATCAAACTCCAGATCCTGCCGGGGCGGGTAAGAAATCCCTCCTGGCTAGGCATAACGGCAAAGGCTTTAATGCCACGAATAAACTGGCCACGACGCCATCTCCTCTAGTGCCTCGTCGCAAAATAAAAAGGCTGTAACGCCAAGGCAAAAAACGCCAACAATAAAAAGGCTGTAACGCCAAGGCCAAAAAACGCCAACAATAAAAAGGCTGTAACGCCGAGGCAAAAAACGCCAAAAAAATAAAAAAGACATCGAATAGCAGGCACAAAGCTGATGACCATATAGATCGTAAGGGCCCTACGAGCTATATGGCACAGTCCTCTACCCACAAGACACCCCGTTAGCGGTGGGCGCCTTGAATCAAAGCTACCCAAACAGACGATACATTCGTGCCCACTACCAAACGACCACGAGGACCTCACGTTCCCAGGCGTCGAGGGGACGATAAAAGGGATTAACATCTACCTATAGAGGAAGATGGAACCCCGAGGTAGCTAATTAGCTTGCATTTGCGGAAAATGGCAAGTGAGTTATACAACCAAGGGACCTCCTCCAAATAAAAAACAACCTTGAGGAGGGGCATAAAATGGAAAAATAAGCAATTAAATCCTTTTTATATATATAATCAGTGCAGGACAAGGAATGCGACAACACAAAGGGTGTGTATAAACAAATGATTCGGACACAGCCAAAAAAGGGCAGAGCAAAATTACTAGCTAAAACATTCGAAAAGCCCTCGTTAAGCACAAAGGGAGGCATCATCAAGAATCTTCATTTCCCTCATGAGACCTTTGTCAACTCGGATATTACCATCTCGAGTCCGAAGTGGAGAGTGGTCTGACCCCGAAGGAGTAATAACATTCGCGGTTCTCTCCTCACTTTCCTCATCGCTGTATTCCCGAGCAGGTTCTTGGAACAGATAATGATTCTCCTTATCAAAGACAACACCCGGGGCGCGGCCAGTATGCACATTAGTCTCTTCCTCAATTTCTTCCTCGCTTTCCCCTTCGCTATATTCCAAAGCGGACTCTTGAAATAAGTAATGGCTCTTCTTATCAAAGACAACACCTGGAATTTGGTCATCACATCCTTTAGTAAAACCTTCATGGCCTTGGGAAACATTATCCGCCATGCTGACGGTTTTCCCCCCAGCACCAGGCACAAGATCGTTTTTTGAACCATTGATACCATCTTTAGGACCCTCCTCGAAACCTTGATTGGATCCACTTGGACCATCATGAGCGCCCTCGGCAACATCGCCAACATCGCCAAGGTTACCTGAATTTCCGCCTTGAGAGTCATTGTCATTACCATCATCATCATCGTCGTCATCATCACCAGGACCACGCAAAAAATTTTCTAGCAAGCCTCTCCTACGAAGCTCATTCCTAGCTAAGGCTACATATACCTCCTGAGGGAGTAAATACTTATCGCTAGGAAGTATGGCATCCGAGTCCCACGCGCCAATAGGGCCATAAGTAGGAGGCTCAATGCCAATGGTCCTAAAAAGAGAACGACCATGCTTTCGACAAGCCATACTGGTAGCAAAGGAAGTAGTTAGGGCAGATCGAGAAAGAAGTTCTTCGACAGCTTGACCATGTCTCAGCTCATGGTGCACAAGGGCAAAACCAGTCACCATGCTCCTCACACTCGCCTGACATTCAAGACGAAATTATCGTTCCTTGGATAGCTCCTCAGCACAATTCGCTACCTCTTCCGAGCGACGCTTGCGTTCAAGCTCAAGTTCCTAAGAGAATCTGTTCGAATCGACAGAACGACGTTGACGCTCTTCGGATAATTCTCGGGTCAGTTGTTTAACCTTGTTTTCAGCCTCCAACTTTCGCTCGGACTCATTCACCAGTTGATTGGAAGCATCGTCCCTTGCCGCCACGGCATCAGCAACCTGCTTTTTCAAATGGGCTTCGATACCTATAAAACATAAAAACGAAAAACATCGGAACGATAAGACAATTAAACTCACTCAGGGATACGAAAGAAGCAGAAAACAAGAAAAGTTGGGTTAGCTCCCTACTCTCTTTAAAAATCATATACTCAGAAACCTCGTGCTGATTAGTGAAACGAGGCACAGAGGCATTCTTCCTAACATCTTCGGAAGTGGTGGCCCCACTTTTAGCCAGTTCTATTCGGTACTCATTAATGAGACGAGCAGAATAGTCCTTCGACTTATTAGCTAAAGCAAGTTCCAGGCATATATCACTACAACTCCTTTCCAGAAGACCATTTTTAGTAACCAAGTCATTATTGACATTCTTCAGGGTAGCCAGCTGAACCTTCAAATTTTTGATGTCCCCCTCTAACCTTTCAATCAGAACCCTACCAGAAGCACTGACCGACCTCTCCGAGCGAGCTTCATCTCGCTCTCGTGTCAGTCGATTCACATCTAGTTGGAAAAAACGATTCTCTCGGGCCAGAGCCGCATTCTTATTTTTAGCCTCTTCGAGAAGGCGCTCGGCTTGGTCCCCTCTTTTTCTCTCTTTAACGAAAAGACCTTCGGCCTCTTGTCTTTTCATCCAATAATAATTCACATCTTCTAAAGCTTTGTTCCTTTCTTCCAAAAACCTATCACTATCACTTTGGTAGCTCCTGCTACTTGAGGCAATATGAGACGCTTGACGACCTTCCCGAAGTCGGTCAATGGCCAATCTGGCCTCTTTAAGTTTTCTCTCGCTCTCTTCCAGCTCGCCTTTTTAAAAGCAAGTAGCAAATCCGTTCTTAGCACAACGCTGCAAAAAAACAGATGCGTATACAAATGACCAAAGAATAAATACTTACATATCGAATGCTTTTTCGCAACAGCACTGCGAACTTTCTCTTGAGCCAGCTCCTCTTCCATCCGATAAAATTCTCGTTCGTGATATTCGGCCTCGCCAGCTTGATCAAAGTTATGAGCCAAAAGACCAGAGGCATGGTAGTCACCCTGATAAAAGCAAAAAAGATTGTAAATAAACGGTTAACAAAAAGATTCGGCATACGGGCAATAAGCATGGAAAATAAAACTCACCGCTTGAAGAATAGCCAAGCTCTCCTCATAGGACAAGGGTGGATGGCGAAGATCATAATCGGCCCTGGGACAGTCGCCCCCAAAAATATCACCTAACTTCCTGCAGAAATCAGGATCTAAAGGACGCCCCAAGGGATTCGTGGAATAGGCTTCAAAGCGAGTCGAAACTTCAGCAGTAAAATCACTGGGGTTATAATTTTCAAACAGGACTTCTTTAAACCTCTCCGCAGTATATGATTGCCTATACTTACTAGCGTAACTCGGAGCAGGTGGAAACTTTGAACTTTGCGGAAAACTGACAACAAGTTCTTTGGAAGAATCCATCTCAACAAGTGAACCATACCTTCGGGGAACGAGAAGGTCCACTGGAGTGACAACTTCCTTTGATGAAAGCATAGAAGCTTCGGCAACAGCATTTGAGGACATTACCATCGCTGAGGCAGAGGCACCGATGGTAACACTCGGCATAGAAGAACTCGTAAGGACAACGCCCGAAGCAGCACCAGTGTCAGCAGCTATAGGACCCACTATAGCTGAAGCAGAGGCACCGACGGTGGTAATAGGCAAAGTAATTGAAGGATTCAGGGCACCCACTTCTTTGACAACCGTCTCAGTTGCTTTCGGTACTGATACCTTTTTCCCATCATTCGTAGATTCCTTCTGGGGTCTCGTAGCAGTTCGACGACGTCCGGGCTTAACTCCCCTAAGAATCCTTTGAAGAACATAATTTTTCAACGGCTGCGGACCCTCCGAATTTCCCCCATATTCAAAATCCATCAGACCATGGCTGAGGTTTAGGGCACTTAAAGACTCTCCCTACAGATAAGGACCCGTCTTACTCAGGAAACAAATAGAGGCAAGTATGAATACTTCAGGAAAAAAAAACGTAAGAAAATATTTGTTACCTGCTGCATAGTCCCCTCATCTGTTCGGGAACGCTTTAAGCTGCCCGAAGGCTCCACGAAAATACCCTTACCCTTCCCCGAAGGCGGGCGAGATAACCCTCTATCTTCGTCATAAAAGTGAATGGAGAACAAATGATGAGTCTGAAACTCGTGCCCTGCATCGAACTCGGTCCGAGGGAAGAACCAGCCAGAATCCTTCCAACCTCGGAGCAAGGGACCTTTAAGGAGAACAGGTTCCGAGTACCAGTCTTCGTCCATAGAATAATCCAAGGACCTAGGAATGATATTTTCGCTACCTTCCACGGACCGAAAGCTGACCCCCCAAGGAGCAAATTCGTTGTCTAGGGTTAAAAAGGGCTCATAGTGCTTAAAGAAATTCTCAGCAGTAAAATAGAACTTCGCTGTAGACCCGACAGGGGAATTACTTTCGGAGCGAAGAATCCACTGGTTGAGGAGGTAAATGGAACTGCAAGTAAGCTGCATCACCCCTCGAGGTTTAGGAAGAGAGCAAAGGATGCGAAGAAACAAAGGATTCGAAGATTTGTGATGCGTGTCGAATTCGCACAAATATACTTAAGTCTTAAACCTTCACAATATATAAAAATATAGTATAGAGTTAAGAACAAGTTCGTCCACGAAGAGGTAATGGTTTGTTATTTCAATATTTGAATCCTAAAGTAACCAAAGGGGGGGTTGTTTGTTGTTTTAAAACTAAAAGCAAAATAAAAATAAAAATAAAAGCAAGTAAATAAGACGCAAAGAATAATTGAAAGTAATCAAGAGTGGAGAATATTGGTTAAGGGTTCATCTTTAATTGCTTAACATGCATATGAATAATATATGGAGTTTCAACTATTTCTATCATCATCAAAAGCCCTAGAATACATCATCGCGAAAATATTCCGAAATTTCCTAATGTCATCACACACCATAACGATGAATGTGTGAATACTACGTAGAGAATAACTCGACACCATGAGTAATCGAGTTCAACTCTCTAAGAGCACTAAGTTTTGTGAAATAGGCTAATCAATGCAATGAACCACCATGAATGGCTCATTCAACAAAGGTTGTATCCTACATATGACTCTCGAAGCTATCACCACCTCAATAATCATATTGTGCTACTTATGAATAGGTTCTTCAACTATTTCGTATCTCCAAACCTAATTCTAGCAATAGATAATAACATAACCTAATTCAATTGGCCACTTGAATCAAAATATGTTCTATCTTAGTGTAATACATCAATCATACACTCATACATAAAGTAGAATAAAATCGATAACGATTATGAATAAGTTTAACTCCATAATTAAGCAAATAACATGTCCTGCAATTAAAAGACTACATCCTCAACCAATAAAAAGAAATTTAGCTACTCATGTTGTTTTTGAAAGCAAAAGAAAACATAATTAAAGTGCTAGAAATCATAAAAACTCCCTTATGCAAAGCTCCAATCTTTCTCCCAAGGTTCAACCTCGAAATCTGTGCCAAAACCCTAGCTTTTGCTTGCCTCGGGAAATGTGCCAGGAACTTTTCTCCAAACTCTGCGTGATTTCCCTCCTGAATTCCTCCTGACGTCTTCTTATACCTCACGTCTAAAAACCCTTTCCTAAAACAACCAATTTCCTAAACCTGCCTTCGAGGCCCAGCTCAGATAACTCGGACCTAATACCTTTGAATGGGCTCACCCAACGCACACTACAAGCCCAACTGAACCTGTGCTTGTTAGTTCCACGGAACTGACGCTTTCACTCCCCGTCACATGTGTGAGTCACGCACTCTCGTCAGCACGTGTGAATCGCACCATCGCCATCTTCCTCTTCTTCTTCTGTCGGAGCAGCTGAATCCCGACGGTGAATGAGTCTTCCAGAATCTTCACAGACGGTCTCCAACTTTCCTTCTGACTCGAAATCAAGAACAACCCAAGCCATAAATCATCCTAACCTCCGTGACATCACCCAGAACACCATCAATCATCATCATCTCCACCCACAGCATCAACGGCGGCGTTAATGGCAGACACCATCTCGAACTGTTTTGATCTTCTTCTAAGTGTTGTTGGTGTGTAACAGCCCCTTACAGACATCCCCTGTCTCCATTGTAGCTTAACTCCACATCGAGTCTCTGATGGAGTTCTATTCCCGGCTTCCTGGTTTCAACGACGATGAACTGAAACAGTTTTGGGATGAACTGAATTTGGCCCTGTTAACGAAATTGGGCCATATTTTGGGTACTCCTTATCGTGTAGCACCGGTTGGGAATAACCAAGCGGCCCCTTCCATACTGTATGCCCTAAACTCAATTCTGCCGAGGCCTCCAATAACTCATGTTTGCAACACTTTTGAGCTTGTATCCTTCTCGTGTTCAAGACCACCAACTCCATATGACTCCAAGTTGTGAATTGAATTGTTTTTGCTTCATTTTATTAAATATGATCTCAAATTACCTGCAAAATAGAAAATGATTAAAATAAACAATGTATGAGGCTTAAGTCGACTAAAGTGCATAGAATAGGTACTCTTGAATAGGTGTTTTGCACACCTATCAATTTGTAAAGAGGAGGAAATGACCCTGCAGACATTTGATGGAATGTCACTAAGAGCCTGTCCTCGCCACATTGGTACTCCTTGACCAACTCTGGAGTCAATCTAGAAGAACTAATGGCTTCAATCTAAAAGCCCTCTTCTTTGAAGTCCATACCTTTCATCTTTAGGACAAGGGCATCCACCTTAGAAGAAGACGACATAAAAAGAAAAAACAGGAAAAGAAAGATGACCCCGCCGGCAACCGGAAGTTGCAAAGGCAATTCTAGTCAGAGGAAAAGAAGGTGGGGAAAGTTCAAAAGAAATCAACTTTATGAAACAATAAGAGAAGTAAAACGATGGGTCATGAAGGAAAGCGCGGATAGAACGCCTGATACAAAGTTACAAATTAGGAGGTTTCACGGAAAAAAGACGCCGGCGCCAAGGAAGATGGATACGAAAGGGCTAAGGT
>JAJJMA010246105.1:0-18776 GCA_023529015.1 Papaver nudicaule
ACCGAGAAAATGACCTCCCACTGTGGTCGCCAAATGTTTTAACGTAAGAAATAATAAAGGGTTAAAACAGTAAATGAATAGAAAATTGATGTGTGTGTGAGATGTTTGATGTGAGTACGAAAGGTCAAGTTCGAACACTGCTAGCTTAAATCAGGCACACTGACCGTTCCAGCAGTGCTTCAGTCGCAGGAGAAAGATTAGGATTGGTTTAAGGGAGGGAAACGAAGGAGAAGAAGTTGATCAAGTGTAATCAAATGGAGTTTGAGTTACATATTGGTGGTGTTTGGTCGAACTCTGTATAGTTTCTGCTATTCACTTTAGGAAGAAGGTTATATCTCTAAGAGAGTTGTCGAGAAAAATTGTTATGTTGAAAGTGAGAATAGAGGTAGCTATTTATAGAGGCGAAGTTACACTTGATCCACAATTAGCGTAAAGGATTAGGAGGCTATCTGGAGTATGCGGGGATATAGTCATTCTGTTGAGCTGAGAAAGACCAGGAATTCCACCAACTTTCCTTGATAATAACCACGTTTCCTAATACTAATTCTTCTTTCTTTGCCGTAGACCGCCAAACCAAAACCCTAATTTGTATCCACCCATGCGACTTAATTAATTGTATTTCGTGTAGTTGGTAAGTTTAACTAAGATGCTAGAATGGTGCTCATATGGATGAGACTTGAGGAGAAGAAGAGACGACCAAGCCTTAGTAACTGCGACTTGAGGAGTCGTACCCTTGACTAGCTATTCTCACGGAAGAGATAATTTGAAACTATCCTTGATAAGGTATGCTTTGTTGATATGTATTTGGGATAAACCATGTAGAGCGGTTATCGAGGAAGACTTTAGCTAGATTCGTCAAAGGATTAGTCTTCTCCAGCTGTAAATCTTGTGGATACGCGTATGTAGGGATATCACTGTTAGTTCTCGTAAATCCTAGAAGTATGTCACGTGTGCGGACTTGTTGATGAAGATAAGCTCATCTATCCAGTATGCTATTCACGTGTGGCCAACAAGTGAATACAGTCTGCCAACAAGCGGTCAGGACTATAGTGGGGGATCAGTGCCACTGATGACTAGGGCTCTAAGGAAACAACAACTAGTCAGTGAGTTATCTGCCAACAAGCGGTCAGGACTCACAATAAGAGACCAGGGCTCGATGAGAGCACAACTAGCCATGCGACCAGGGCTCGAGGAAAGCACATCTAGTCATGCGACCAGGGCTCGAGGAGAGCTCAACTAGTCATGGTTGCGACTAGGGATCGAGGAGAGCCCAGCTAGTCATGGTTGCAACTAGGGATCGAGGAGAGCTCGGCTAGTCATGAGTGCGACTAGGGCTCGAGGAGAGCTCAGCTAGTCATGAATGCGACTAGGTCTCGAGGAGAGCTGAGCTAGTCATGAGTGCGACTAGGGCTCGAGGAGATCTCAGCTAGTCATGGTAGAAGATTGGTGAAGTTAAGTCAGGGAGTACACGTCTCAGGAGACGAGCACGCTTCTGGAGGCAGGCACGTCTCTGGAGGCGAAGACGTCTCAGGAAGCGAAGGAGTCTCTTGAGGTAAAAACGTCACAGGAGGAGAGCACGTCTTGGGAGACGAAGACATCACAGGAGACAAGCACGTCTTGGGAGACAAAGACGTCACAGGAGACGAGCACGTCTTGGGAGACGAAGACGTCACGGGAGACGAGCACGTCTTGGGAGACGAAGACGTCACAGGAGACGAGCACGTCTCTGGAATGTATGAACCTTGAGGGCACGACCATGTTTAACAATTTGCAAGTCTTGAGGGTGTGGCCACGTCTTTGGTAGCCTCCAGAGCCTGCTTGAACCCCTTAATGAGACATATATAACTTGACATCTTCCACAAATAACTCGTGTAGCTAGCACGTGAGACTCACCTTTAAATGTGTTCAAAACCCACCATCTACACTTGTCCACACATTTATCTTTTTTTTCCCCCTCAAACGGTAAAGACTTCGGTGCTAATGAGTTTCGAAATCAGGTGGTATCATCATCCAGTGACTTTATTATTGTACCACAGTGACATCGACTCCACACATTTATCTTAATGACCAATTTTTTTGGCAGTATTGGGTGACAATCATTAGTGTCGGTAGCCTAATTATTTTGTAAAAAATAGTTTATATTTTGTGGATTTAAGTTGGATTAGAGTTAGTTTTTATAACTGTAAGATCTAGCGATGAGTTGTATTGAACAATATAAGATCGACATAGGCGATTGATAGCTACTTATAGTTACAATACATGAGAGTAAAATAAAGAAGAAGACAAAGACGGTTAAGGGAGGACAGTGAAAGTTACAATTGTTGTAATACAACTGGCAATGACTTGGACACACCATCCACATGTCTAAGTTATTACTGGTTAATAGAAGGTGTTACAGATTGCTGACGTGGTGTGCTCTTACAATCCCCCCTCAAATTGTGTACTCTGACGGTGATTAAGTTTGGCTTTTAATTTTTTACTGCTTTGTCAATCCCTTGGTGAATAAGTGTGTAATCTGGTGAAGAGTAGAAACATACTTCACTATTAAGAACCAAATCATTACCAAACTTCAAATGATATGATCGTCTATTTCAACATGCTTAGTCCTGGCATAATACACTGGATTTGGGGCCAAACTTCTTGCCCCTAAATTGTCACAAAAAAAAAAAAACACGAGAATGAGTGACATAAACTCTTAAACTCGGAAGAAGTAAGAAACCTATTTCCTTTATGAAACTACTACAACCAATACTTTATACTCTCTGGTTTAGTAGAAGATTTGTGATGGTTGCTTGTTGTTTAGGAGACCAAGCTACCAATTTTTCCCCCGAATAAACACAATGGCAAGCAGAAGATATTTCCTTGCGCGCAGCTTGGTATCATGCCCTGCCATTATCATCATAAGCACTAATTTGAAGAACCTTTTATGTGCCTTAAAATTCTCTTAACAATGTATAAATGGACGGCAGTAGGCTGCTGGTGCATAAACTGTGAAGCATAATTCTCATCAAAACTGACATATGTTCTTGTCATGGTGACAAACTGAAGACACCAAATTATTGTAACAAGATTTATCCTGCAGTAGTGTACTATTATATAAGGTTTTAATGGAAATCAATTATGTTATCAATTTGGGCGTCTACTATCCAAAACTTATACAAGTACCTATTTATTTTATTCCATAATGAAACAACCCTAACTCAATGTCGAAGTTGTTATCTTCTAGGGGTTATCTTCTAGGGATTACATGAACACGACGTGTATCAAGGAAGTTTATATTAAAATCTTGCGAACTTTACTAATCGCTCCATGAATGCACTTATAATAGAAGAAAATGACCTTTTGTAGATAGGTAGAATAAACAAGAGTCCAAAGGATATAATCCTTACTAATCTTTTGTGTAAGATCTGGACTTTAATCTTCAAGGGAATTTAAATTATCTTCTTAATCTAATCCTAGTACGAATTTAGTAGATTAAAATTGAAATTGTGTACATCCAGACTCGACATACAAACGTCAGGTTCAACAAAGCAATTCTGTAACAAATTTATATATTTGAGTAAGATTAGTGTATCTTTCTTAGATTTTATAAATTAAAGATATCTTTCATTTTTTTTCTTTTGATATTAACATTATATTTTCGGTTCATAACTTAGTATATCATGTAATCTTAGAATATATAATTATTATCCAACATCCTTTTAGTTGGTTTTTTCCCAAAAAGATTATGTGTTTATCCTAGTCCATAAATATCAATATTCACTTTTCGAAAACATAAAACAAGACCAACAAGACATAAGCTTGTTAACTGGAGCAGCAAGAGTACTAATTCATGTCCAATATGGTATTACTTTCTCACGCTTTAGGATGACGTTAGGGAGTGAATCTTGACCCCTTTTAGTCCGGTTTCAAGACCACACAGGGTTCTTCTGTAGTACTTTATTCTTTATTTGGATTTGGATTGACCATACAATACATAAGTATACGATTGACCACATAAGAGTATAAACCACACATAAATTCCAAGAAAATTAGGGTCAACAACGTTCATTCTCAGTTGTTTTTTGGATTATAACATGACCTTATGTGGTGTTTTTTTTTTTTTTTTTGAAAAATAAAGGATATAAACCTTTCATAGTGGAGATTGGACTTTGAGTATATTACGACGATGGATGAAATTGTATGGAGGAATAAATCCAACACAAGATGAAATAGAAATACATCTTTCTTCATTTAACCCACAACAACTCGTGGAGAATAAAATACAAGAACATATTATGGAATTGTATAAAAAGTTATTTGAAGAAGATCGGGTCATTATGTTGGACTATTGCATAGTTTTGGAAATACAGCTAAGAGGTTTAGATAATCTAGGAAAGCCTATATTCTAGGATATTCTAGAATGTTCTACTGATATTCTTGTACAAGTAATAGGAGTCCTAACCAAGGTCGGTTCTCTATATTAGGGAAGAGTTTACTTGGGTAATAGGTTAATGTCTAGTATAAATAAGGGTTCCTAGAAGAGTAAACACATCGGTGAAGTTTAATCTTTGTACAGGTTCTTTTTCTTCGGGTAATAGGTGAGAGCTATGAGAGAAGATAAAGTCTTCTTTGTAATCACTATTACTTTTATTGAATCAATCGTCTTTATTGTCCGTGGTTTTTCCCTTTTAGGGTTTCCACGTAAACTTCTGTGTCTTTGTGATTGAGTTATTGTTTATCGCTTCTCTCGTAACTGTTGTTCTTTCTTGAATCCTAAACGATTATGAATAGTTGTGGTGAAAGTCCCAACAATTGGTATCAGAGCTAGGTTAAGGGAAGCAAGATGGGAACAAAGATTTCTGGCAGTGGTATGCGTTTTGAAGTAGAGAAGTTCGATGGTTGAACTTTGGGTTATGGCAGATCCAGGTTCAAGATATTTTAATTCAATCAGGGTTATTCAAGACATTGAAAGGGAAGTAAGAAAGCCGTATTAAGGCGGAGGACTGGGAAGAAGTCAGATTCGTTTGTTATTAGCCAAGAATGTGTTGGATAATGTTTCCAAGATTACTTCGGCAAAGGATTTGTGGACTAAACTCGAGAGTTTGTATATGACAAACACCCGATCGAATAGGTTGTACCTGAAAGAGCAATTTCATACATTGAAGATGGCTGAAGGTACATCAAGTGCTAATCATCTCAGCGTTTCAGATTTTATTGTTTCTTAGCTTGAGGCGTTAGAAGTAAAAGTTGATGATGAGGATAAGGCACTTCGCCTTATCTTGTCTCTTCCACTGTCTAATAAACACATGGTGACTTACCTAAAGCATAGTAAAACTAAACTGAGTCTTGACGAAGTTACAAGTGCTCTTTTTTCTGAAGAAAACAAGATGAAGAGTCGTAGTAATGGTAATTCTGGTAATTCGTATGAAGACGCTGGTTTATTTATGGAAGTGAAGAAGAAACATGTTAAGAGTTTTTGCTGGAAGTGTCGCAAAACTGGTCACTTAAGGCGTAATTGTAAGTGGAAAGACAACGGGGACAGTTCAGAAAAGGTCCGAAAGCTCAAGCTAATTATGCATGCTATGATAGTGATTACTCTATGGTGATTACTGCTGATAATCAAGAGGAGAGTTGGATAATGGATAGCGGTACCACGACACATATGTGTGCACACCGGTCATATTTCGATAGGTATGTGGGGTGTAGTGGAAGGGTATTTACTGGTGATGGCTCGGAACTATCGGTTAAGTGAGTCGGTGATATTCGCATTAGGATGTTCGATGGTAGGTTTCGAACAATCCGGGGAGTAAAACACGTGCCGGAGTTAAAGTGGAATCTAATAAGTCTTTTCCAGTTAGATTCTGCTAGGTATTCTTGTTATGGTGGAATAATCAAGATTTATCAAGGGGCTACTGTGATCATGAAAGGAAGTCGTAGCAGCGACTTGTATATTCTGAAGGAGTTCAGGGTAGGTGGAGCTATGGAGGAATCTAAGTCAGATGTTGAGAAAGAAAAGTCTCATGGAAATTTGGCATTAGGTGGAGTTCCAAAAGCTCGTTTGATCAAGAAGTGGGTTCCAAAGATTGGCAATTCCAAGGATAACTTGGACTTTGTTGGTCATCGTCAATGATGATCAATGGCCCATAAGGGCAGGTGGACAAAAAAAAAAACGATTGAAGTCTTTTGGTTGAAGAAGCAAGAAGAATTCTGTGAAGGTTTCCAAATCTAGTCAAGGTGGAGTTTGTTGGAATATTGCCTAATTTTGGAAATACAGCTAAGAGGTTTAGATAATCTAGGAAAGCCTATATTCTAGGATATTCTATAATGTTTTACTGATATTCTTGTGCAAGTAATAGGAGTCCTAACCAAGGTCGGTTCTCTTTATTAGGGAAAGAGTTTACTTGGGTAATAGGTTAATGTCTAGTATAAATAAGGGTTCCTAGAAGAGTTAGAGACACATCGGTGAAGTTTAATCTCTATATAGGTTCTTGTTCTTCGGGTAATAAGTGAGAGCTGTGAGAGAAGGTAAAGTCTTCTTTGTAATAACTATTATTGTTATCGAATCAATTGTCTTTCTTGTCCGTGGTTTTTCCCATTTAGGGTTTCCACATAAACTTCAGTGTCTTTGTGATTGAGTTATTGTATATCGCTTCTTTCGTGATTGTTGTTCTTTCTTGAATCCTAAACGATCCTGAATAGTTGTGGTGAAAGTCCCAATACATTATGCCAAACTTACAAGGAGTAGAGTTATATAGTATTTGTGAAGATCATGCACGATTATCGGAGGAAACGTTTATAGATGAGGAAGTTTTTAATGCTATTAGAGACTTAGGTGAAGATAAGGCACCGAGTCCTGATGGTTGTCCTATCATGTTTTCTCTTCTAGGACGGTTTTTCATGAAGAGTGACATAATGTGTATGGTATATGAGTTTTATGATATGTATAGGGACACACCATATTTTTCTACGAGTACTTTAATTCCTTAGATCAAGTCGCACATACCATATTTTTTACGAGTTCCTTTTTCAAATACATTAACTCTTTAACCGTATCCCTATATTCAGGTTTTAAATGAATACCATCATTAACATCACCAACCAACCTCTTTTCGTCACTCAAACCACAAAAGGAACTGTAACAGATCGTTAATCTTATCGGCCATTTCCATGACTCTCTTAATACCTTATATGCCTTAGTTTTCACTATGAAACTGCCATCTGGTACAGGAGTATCCCAAGTCGACCAACTTACCATGAGTAATTTCACCTTTCATTAATCCATTTTTTTTATTCTCCCATAAAACCTGACACCACATCTACTACACTTGACTGAACCATCTGAGTTGTATTTGAGAGTCTCCACGGGTGGAATTGGTCACGTAGTAAAGAATAATGACGTCAGGGGCTTTGTGCAGAAACTTATGAATTGATGGGCAGCAAGCATTCTTTAGTTTTAAAAATCTGCGGATAATCATTACCATTTTATCTGAAAAGAAAACAATCATAGAACATCAGCAAAAAAATACCTAACCAAGATAGGAGAAATCATAAATCAAATATGAAATTATGAAGAATATTACAACTGCATGTGCCATGAGACAAAATCCGACAACAAATCCTTGATGAGAAACAACAAATAAACGGATTCCCTTTTTTGTGTTCAGAAAGCATCGTCCGTCTTTTGACATTGATTTTTTCATTTTTTTAATCCAAGAAAAACATTTATAAATATTTTTAAAATAAATTTTCTCATTATCTTAGTTTTTATTATAGCTATTTAGTTTCACTATTTTTTTTAATTTTTTTTTAAAATTTTGTGTTTCTATTTAAAAACTGTTTGCTTAATTTAATGGGTTCGATGGTGATTAGTATATAATGCCAAATGTATGTTAAACCAACACTCATGTAATGTTCAAGAAATGACTGCCATCAATTCCAAATGGATTCCAGACATGTATAATGAGCAAGCAAAAACACTCAGCGTTGTTCCTGCCAATAACGCTGCCTCCTTTATCCACAGAGACACCAACACTTGGGACTACCAGAAGATATTCCAGCTTTACCCTGTCGACACAGTACAACAAATTATGAGCATACACCTTCCGGTCACCAAACAGGAAGACACCATAATCTGGTCGTATGCAAAATCTGGAGATTATACGATCTCTTCGGGACATCTACAAATGTGCATATATCAAGCCAAGGAGCAACAAATACTGTCGCAGCCTTCAACAACACAATTGTGCAATACAATTTGGAAGCTCAACTGTCAACGAAAATTCATACTTTTCTTGTGAAAGGTTATCCATGAGGGATTATCAACCTTCGATGTACTTCACTCGACAAACATTATACCTTCAGGAAACTGCCTGTGGTATTTTTGGAGAAACCACTAATCATCTACTTTATTTTTTTTTCCAGCTTCGCCAGAGAGGTTTGGATACTCATTTGGAAACATCTAAACTATGTGGAGGGAGTTAACATGTAACAACACCAACTGCAGGTATCTATACAGTCCTTACTTGCAGTTAAACTCTCCAGCAAGCACACCAACCTCTTGTTATACACTATATGGCACATTTGGCTTGTAAGAAATGGTAGAATCTACAAAAATTTATAGCAGCAACCTCCACAAGTTTTTCAGCTGATCTTGGTCATTTGGCGCGAATATATATGGGCACAACAACACATAACACCATACCTACCGTACTATTCACCACTGACAAGATGTTCTTCAAGGAATCACACTACTACAACTATCAATGTTGTTCGGGAACATCCTGCACAAGATTGGATAAAGATAAATATGGATGGAGCTGAAAAAAGGGGATACCGAGATATACCACCAATATTTATATTCGTGAACCTAGTTGATTAGGTTGCTTGAACGATCTCACAATCAATATTCAAACAACAATCCGAGTGCAGTTCTGAGAACCGAATCCGAAAAAGAACAAGTTCTTGTAGATCTCAACAGAGATGGATTCACTGAAGGGTATGAATCAAAAAACTTGAAATACTCTACTTATATAGATCAGAGATAATATAATGCAGAAGGAAAAAGTAATGCAAGACACCAGAAGTTTTGTTAACGAGGAAACCACAACCAGCAGAAAACCCTGGGACCTCGTCCAGATATGAACACCCACAGTATTAAACAAATACAGACGCTAGCCTACTCTCAGACTTTGGACTGGAATGTATCGAGACTGAATTAACCCTCCAAGCAACTCAGCTGCCGTTGTGCTCCTACGTCTCTTGACTCCTGCAGAAGCCTACACACTTGATTCCTCTAGCTGACGTCATTTACAGGCCTAGGAGTTGCTCCACTTCCCTTTGTGAAAACTAGCTCTACCTTGCCTCTAACAGGACACGTGGTGTACTCGATTGTCTTTCAACAAGAATACGATAATGATTTCCTTTAGACTTAAATTTAAGGTTAATGGAAATCGAGATGCTGATTAGGGCTTATTGATCTAGCCTATGAATTGCGTTATGGAACTTCTAGGGCTTATAACACCTAGTGCAGCCTTACGAAGTTTCTATCAAATCTTGGTCTTTGTATGATTGAATTGATCAACAAATCAATCGACCTAAGATACATGATCTAGGAATTTTACTTCCAACCTGTGCTTCAGGATCCTCAAGTGAATTCTTTCAAATAGTCGTAGTCCAATAAAAAAGACTTCGAGATGACGACCGACCTTTATGCAAGGATACACAGATGTGTAGAGGATTAATGTTGTATCTTGCAGAAGGTCATCTATTTATAGTGATCATCAAGGGAGGCTTTGCTTTAAATTTAAGCAACCTTGAGTGAGGCTCAAGCAAGTTTCTGAACTTAAAAAAGTCCATAGGCTTGCATTGAGATCCAATTCAATCTTCTTATAACCTGTTGGTCGAAACCTAAAGGTTGTGAGAAGACTCGCCTTAATCTAGTCGAAGGATGGAAATGGATCAAACAAGTTTATCCATGCTTAAAGTCCATGAGCTAATGCATGAACGTATAGAAAATTGTGGAAGAGCTTCATGGGACGGATTGTGTGTGAGTTGGAGAATCCAAACACAATCGACCGAAAATTTCGAGAATGAACTTTTCCATGGCTTATACGAACGTGTTCATAGATCTGACGTTAGATTTCAGGAACACGTTCATACAAAAACGCTCGTTCTCAAAAATAACCTATCACCAACATATGACGCGTAGACAGTTGAGGTCTATTACTAGAGGCAGCTCTACTCACATTCCACTTAGGCATTTGATCACAAGTGATATTAAATGCTAAAAGAACTAATCTTTATAAACCTTCGGTCATCATAAACAACATCATAGACTATTTTAAATGATAGAACGGTAAATACGAAACTGAAAGGTAAACCTTTCTAACCTTTAATGAGGACGATAGATTTTTTCAAGTGTGTAATCTCCGGTCTTCATATTCTGGTCTTCGTCTCGAATACCTAATCCTATCCTAGTACGAGTTGTATTGTAGACTTATCAAGGATTGTGTTTTTGTCATCTAAACTTTGAAAATTGACTTGAGATAGCAATATCAGTGGGTTCAACCGAGCAATGCTCTAACAGGAGCCTCAAAAGGCAATCCATGGGCTGCGAGAGCAGATATCACTGCCATGAAACAAGGAGGAGACATCATACAAGCCATGGCATCTTCCCTTTATTTTACATCTTCACTTATGGCTGAAACTTGGGCATTCCTTCTGACGGCTTGTATGGAAAACATAATTGGGTGGCAAAAAATTTGGATGGAAGCAACTTCTAAGTCCCTTATCAACTGCTATAAGGGGGTAATGACTTTCCTTGGTGCATCAGAGGAATGATCCAGGAGTTAAAGTTTCTTCTGCAAAATATCACTAAACTTAAAATCTCACACGCTTACAAAGAGGCCAATCAAGCAGCTGATGAACTCACATATGAAGCAGTTAGAAGAAAATTACTCAATCCTACAACTTGTATCTGGGATTCGATCCTTCCTCAGTTCCTACAACATATTGTTTGGAATGATCGTAATGGTATAGGCACACCAAGGGTTGTGCGATCCTGTATCCAGCTTTCTTAGTTGAATGTAAAGCCTGACTTTCAAAAAAATGTTGAAGTTCTCCTTAGAATTAAATGAGTATTGGTTTAACATACATTTGGTATCATATATTAATCACCAACAAATTCATCAGAATCATCTACTACTTTATATGTATTTTTGAGTTGAGAATAATAAACCCAATCTCGACATATGTAAGCACTACTTAGGAGCTAAATTACATACTGGTGCTTCAATTGATTTTTTTTTTTATTTTTTTTTATATATATTATAGATGAGATGGATAAATTTTTGGTTCGATTTGACACTGAGTATTTCAATCTCGTTTTGGATATGCGGACGTTAGGCGATATTCCACTGAGCACTGAGAGTGAAGTTATGATGAAACTGGATTCAGACACCAAGGGTAAGAAATACCACATCAAATTTATGATCTCGCGTGTTAGATGATCTCTTATTATTGGATTAGTACTTGGTTGATAATTTGATTTTTCTAGTCTAACTGATTACTTAGTTTTTATCATTTCTTCTTTATTTGTTAGCTTGCCAATGAGTCAAGTGTCATGTTAATTTTACTTCAACAAATACCATGAAATGATAAACACTAGTATAGTTAATTTAATGTTATGGTTCAAGCTGGTTTTCTTACCAGTTGAAATTACAGTGGTTGTTTCATATTGAAACTTTTTTCTGTTTTGATTGTGTTACTAATTTTAGCTCTATAAAATTGGTAAGAGTGTTACGAAGAAAGATATATTTCTGAATTTGGTTAAAAGTTGTTCGTAAGTTTAATGAAAATTTTGCATTTAAAATGTAAAAGACCATCATAACCACATGAAATCTACCCTTGAATTCTTCTTATAGTTTCTTGAGATAAATAATTGGATCTTTAATTTATTTGGTTACTAGTATCTATTTATTTATTTATTTTGGAAATATATCTTCGGATTTCTATAACCCCCGTTCAAAAACTTCCGAAGACTACATCACCTTTCATAACATTAGCTCTATATCTACCTTGAACCTTTGAAGCAAACCCACAACTACTGTTTGAACCATTCACTGAAGCATTGGTGTTGAACTTGAGAAAATAAATAGGTGGAATATGCCAAGTAGTGTGCTGAACTTCCTTAATTGGAGTTGGCGGCTTAGAACTTGACTTGGATTTGGCGGCTTAGAACTTGACTTGAGATTTGGCTTAGAGTTCAACTTGGGATTTGGCTTATTTGAAGAAAACTTCTCAACTGTTGATAACTAGCTTGAACATTCTTCAAATTCCATAACTTGTTGATAAACCTAGTTATCATTTACTCTCCAAGAAACCTGAGTAGAATAGTAAATACAAATATTAAACTTAAACAACATGAACAAGGTAAAAAGAAACTTACCATTCAAAGTTGTTTGGATGTTGTTTATTATATGTTATATCAGGATTTTGACATTGTTAACCAAATATTTCGATATATATACAACTTCTTATTTGGAAACCAAATATGAAATTATGAAGAACATTACAACAGCATGTGTTGTTGATAAAATTTGGCAACAAATCCTTGAAGAAAAATTGCAAATATACGGGATTCCCTTTTATGTTCAGAAAACATCGTTCGTATTTTAACATCGATTTTCACTTCTTTAATCCAAAAAAAAAACTATAATCTATTATGGAGTACTTTAATTCCTGAAAGCAACGGTCACTCCATATCTTTCAAACTAAAGATTGATTCTACAACAAAGGTGAAATTCTCTACGAGAGTCAAAAAAGAAATTCGTCATGACATCAACATTAAAATTTGTCATGACATCAACGTTGAAATTGGTCATGGCATATCCTTCATGCCTTGCCTTATGATACATCAGTGATTCTAGCATATGTTTATTAGATCGAAGTTGCTAGTGATTGGTTCATACACTAGGGGTTGCACCACATGCTCACTAGATGGGCGGTTTGCAATACTACATTGAATTTGGCACTGCGCTTTGTGAAGTTCAAAACCATTAGACTGATAATTTGGACCTGTAGTACGTCAATAACTCTAGTGGATGCCCTTAGTCGTGCCTACCATAGATCCAACAGGATTCTCTGAAGGCTTGATTACTTGCTGCATCATCATTTTTTTAACGTTGGTGGTGGACGATGATAAGGTTTGATTCATTTCTTGACGATGATAACATCTCTATCAGCTCTATCATGCATGAGCTTATGCATTGTAAAAGCTAAAAGAGACTTGAACTCAGGTAACTTATGACACTCAAGCCTACCACACTTCATGTTAATTACAATATCAAATTGATTATGCCCCATACCTCAATAATAGTTCAGATCTACTGGCCGCCGATATCTAGGGTTACCTCTTTGTGTTGTGAAGAGAGATAAGTTTTTATAATGGCTATCATATATAGCTTAGAGTCTTGGACTGTTTTCAGACTAAACCCCACAAGAATGAGGATTCTCAAAATGCCACTGGCTTCAGAAGTCTTCAAAATGAGTATCTTTTTGTTTGTTCGATGGTCAAAGATTTTTGGTCCATGTAAAATAATAAGTCATAAAAAATGAGTATACTACGTTTTTTATATTTTGCACTTCTGTTAATTTGAGTAACCATGTAAAAATCATTGCAGGCATTTATCTACGACTTTCATCACAAGTAAAGATTCTCATGTCATGTCTTCAAAGGTGGAGGATCATAAGGCGCTAGGTACCATGGCCAAAAAGAAGTCCATGAGGGCTCATTTTGTGTCTACTGCAGATGATAAAGATCGTGCAGAGATCGGAAGGCAAATGTATGAGTTGAAACAACTCGCTGTCAGTAAGTTGTGAGACCCAAGTGCAAGCTCCGGGATGGTTCACAAACATGCATGATCTTGATTGATCCTCTTCTCTTACAAGCTCTCCTTGAAATTGCCGGTGCAAGGGTGTTTAGTTGTTTGTCGTTGTACCAATTGTTCTACTAAAAACCCATTTCTATTTCCAGACCCGATCTCAAAGGTCGAGTGCATTTTGATAATACATGAGTGTGAGCAAATTGTTGTGATTCGTCATCAAATTAAGTTTCAACTACGAGTCTTTCAATTTCATTTTGGATATGCCAACGCTAGGCGATACTCCAATGAGCACTAAAAGTGAAGTTATGGAGAAACTAGATTCTGACACAAGGGTTGGAAATACCACGTCAATTTTTTTTTTTTTAAAAGGTGAGATCTCGTGTTAGATGACCTCTTATTACCGGATTAGTAATTAGGTTATAATTTGAATGTTCTAGTCTAGCTGATTACTTTAGTTTTATTATTTCTTCTCAGTGCCATGAAATCATAAACACTCGTGTAGTCAGTTTAGCGTTTTAAAGATGGTTTTCTTACCAGTTGAAATTACAGTAGTTGTCTCATATTTAGTAAAGTTTTTCTATGTTTTGATTATGTTAATAATTTTAGCTCTATGAATTTGGATTCTTATGAATAAAGACATATTGCTGAATTTGGTTAGTAAGTTTAATGAAAATTTTGCATTTCAAATGTAAAAGACTAGCATAAACGCATGAAATCTATCATTGGATTCTTTAGATATTTTCATGAGATAAAGAATTGGATCTTTAGTTTTATTTGGTTGCTATTTATTTATTTTTCAATAAATTTTGTTCACAAAAAGGCCTTCGGATTTCTTAACTGAGTACCATCTGGTTGGTGAGATTTGCATGTCAATAGAGGTCGTGTAGAAGCCAAACATACCTTCGATGATTACTTCACGAACTCACCCCACTTTTGTGATAAAGGTTTGTTTAAAAAAAAATTAAAAAAAATGACACTAACAATATATAATTTTCTTTTGGAGCATAACAAAGTCATTTTACAAACCATCAAATTAAATTGCCATCATATATTGTCACATCCTTTAACAAAAAATAATCACAACTTTATAAATCTGTAAAGAAATCGGTATACTTAACTTGTTGGACCGAGGAAATGTCATTAATCAATTTTATTTTGATTGTTCTCTCTACTTAAGGTGAGGTGGCAAAAGTGAAAACTTATTTCCCTAAAACGCACATCAATGTCGTATTCTCAATCAATGTCATTCAACGATTAGGTAGCATATCATGTAGCATTTCTATTTTTTTTTCTTTTTGCTAAACATATAAATAAAACATGTTTAAATAAATGCTATAAAAGTCTGTTACTATTTTTTATACTTAAAGAGAATTTACTTCATGTTTACTAGCAATGATCACTGTGGGTGCAGATGCTGAGATACATGATCACTTAGCAATATGGAGTTTTGATGCAAGATGGAGTATTTTCCAATCAAGTATCTTCCGTTGTCATTGGAAGTTGCTTGAAAATGTATTTCATTTTGTGATGAAGTTATTCAGAGAATGGAAGTGAAGCTGGCTATTTGCAAGAAGATATTTCTTTAAAAAACAGGAAGGTTGGTTCTTATATATAGTCTGGCAATTTACATTCTTTCCTTAATTAATATGCAAGCTAGTGTAGAGTTAAGAATTTGAGATGTACCAGTAGAGCTTTGAAGACTAAACGGATTTTGAGGTACACTTGAGGAATAATGCACTTTGGAGGAATGTGGTGCTATAATCTTAGCCAAACATTGATGCCTTCAGATGACTCTGAGCCACATGGTTGAGGCATATGGAAGAACATTTTGAATTCTACTACTTTTATATAGGCATTAATTTGAAGTTTCAAGTTAGAAGTTGTAATGAAAACAGGTTTTGGTTTGATAAATGAAAAATCGATGGTCCACTGAAAGATAAATATTCGGTTGTTTTAATGTTTGAAGATGGGGGGTTGGTTTGTCATTCTTGGAAAATTTATCTACATATGATTAGCTGGAATGTGACTTACTTTGTATTGAGTTAGGTCCAATGCACTCTCTTACAAATGAGTAAGACACTGTTACGTTAACTGACAATTTTTATGTTTAGAAACTTCAATTGCATAATACCGATTAATTAAGCCAGAATGCAGGATCATGAAAAAAGTATTGAAAAAATGGGGGTACCCAGTTACATTACCAATTTTTTAGTTCATGAACTATTAGAAAAACCTGGACGATCTCAAAAATCAATATCCAAGTCTTTAACTTGAGTTATGTCTAAGATAGACGAATTCGGGATTTGGTATTAACAACAGGTTGATTTATAACGTACAACTTGCGTTTAGTTAATTATAATGTGTTAGAGCATTTCTCGGTCAAAACTACTAACGTTGGTATGTCAAGTTAGTTTTCAAGTTTAGATGCCAAAACGCAATTCTTGACTTAGTCTGCTGAAGTCGGATTTCACATACTGGAATTAGATTTGGTAGATGAGACCTAGAAAACGAAGATCGGAGCTTAATACGAGGACATCTTTACATCTTCATCAACAAAAAAGTTAGTATGAGTTGTGACTTATGAATTCTTCGATTCTACTTATTTTATCATTCAAAATATAGTCCGCGACTTTAGCATTGATAGCTTATTAAGAAGGATTTCTATCTACACGACATTAAGGTTGTGTTAGTATACTTTCCAAGTGTACTATAGTTACAGGATACTTATGAGAAAGATTCAATACACTTTCCATTACAATGGTTTGCTTGTAAATCAATGTAGGAAAATGGTGATCTTGGAAGAGTACCCGAAAAGCGAGTATACTGATTATGGTACAAAACAAAATAATGTTTAAGTACGAAAAACTGTCTCGATTTATGTGCAAAACAAATCTCGGTGGACTACTTTTTTGCACCGGCGGTTCGCGAACTATTTTGCGATCCATGACTCAAAGGAAAACTCACTAGGTCCAAAGTGCAAATTGGTACGTGAACTAGCTCGCGTATCAAGGGATTCAAGAATTCTCCTGAACTCCAGATTGGCATACTGAACTCGATCTTAACCGATACTATCTCACGCGGCTCACTTATCTCTTCTTAATAGTTAAAAAAGATAGTCAATTGTTCACTCTTTTATTAAGACCATATCTTTATAGTAGTTATCCCCTACTAAACTACTTGATGATAAACTCTAAATGGTTTCCATGTGTGATTAAACTGTGATTACATTAAGTGCAAGTAAAGTAACAGGTTCGCTTCGACGGTTCACGAGTTAACTTGTAGGACAAATAATCTTTGTTTTTTATCCTAAGGAACCTATATTTTTGAATGCTATAATAGAGAACTCCTAGAACGAAAACATCAAGCATCAAGTAGTCGTAAGAACTCTCTGTGGATTCTGCGAAAACATTTTACACGTCGGTGTAAGCTTTTTGTAGGAGTCGTCCTCTCGAGGTATAAATTCCTTTATGGAATTGGCCTGCGATAGAAAAGACTTCACTTGAGTGTTGTGAAGCATAAGTAGATATTTTCCATAGTGGTATTTGATAGGTGCTCAAAACACCTATTCAAGAGTACCCAATTTGTGCACTTTAGTCGGCCAAATCCTCATATATTCTTTATTTTACATTGTTTTCTATTTTGCAGGTACATTGAATTTTAATAATAAAAATGAAGCAATTTACAACTCAATTCATCAATTGGCAACTCTCGGAGTCCATGGTTTCAAACACAAGAAAGAATGATGCTAAAAATATCGTAAAGGGTGGCAAAGAAGAAGGAAAAAGACGAGGAAGGACCTATAGTGAAAATTATCTCAAAAGAAGGACTGGATCATAAAGAAATAAGAAGTAAGGACCTAGGAATAATTTCAGGAATAGTGCGCATGTGCCTGTCGCACATGGCTGCGAGAGAAGAAAGGTGTCACCTAACTGATTTTAGGGCACACAAGAAGGAAAAGGGGCCGTCGGGTTATTCCCAACTCCTGTCACGCGATAAGGGGTGCCCTAAATCAGGCCCAGAATTCCTAAGAAACAGGGCCAAAATCTGAACAGGGCCTAACTTCTAAAAAGCGGTCCAACATCAGTTAAGGTTTTCTATCGGCGGTTT
The DNA here is from genome assembly GCA_023529015.1 of Papaver nudicaule. Lineage (NCBI taxonomy): Eukaryota > Viridiplantae > Streptophyta > Magnoliopsida > Ranunculales > Papaveraceae > Papaver > Papaver nudicaule. The sequence continues at coordinate 17,973 of JAJJMA010246105.1, forward strand.
TTGGTATAAAAGGGAGAAACCAGACACAGAGTTTTGGAGAAAGCTCCTGGCACGTTTCCCGAGGCGGTGGAAAACAAGGGTTTTGGCGCGGATTTCGAGGTGGAGCTTTGCGAGAAAGATTGGAGCGTCGGGACAACGGGTTTTTATGATTTCTAGCACTTTCTTATTATTTTCTATGGATTTCAATAAGAACATGAGTAGCTAAATTTCTTATTATTGGTTGAGGATGTAGTCTTTTAATTGCAAGACATGTTATTTGCTTGATTATGGAGTTAAACTTATTCATATTCTTTACCGATTTTATTCTACTTTGTGTATAAGTGTATGATTGATGTATTACACTAAGATAGAACATATTTTGATTCAAGTGGCAAATTGAATTAGGTTATGTTATTATCAATTGCTAGAATTAGGTTTGGAGATACGAAATAGTTGAAGAACCTATTCATAAGTAGCACAATATGATTATTGAGGTGGTGATAGCTTCAAGAGTCATATGTAGGATACAACCTTTGTTGAATGAGCCATTCATGGTGGTTCATTGCATTGATTAGCCTATTTCACAAAACTTAGTGCTCTTAGAGAGTTGAACTCGATTACTCATTGTGTCGAGTTATTCTCTACGTAGTATTCACACATTCATCGTTATGGTGTGTGATGACATTAGGAAATTTCGGAATATTTTCGCGATGATGTATTCTAGGGCTTTTGATGATGATAGAACTAGTTGAAACTCCATATATTATTCATATGCATGTTAAGCAATTTAAGATGAACCCTTAACCAATATTCTCCACTCTTGAT